>WBMZ01011580.1:0-94165 GCA_013400975.1 Atrichornis clamosus
GCCCCGGCCCCGCCGCGCCGCCGTACGGCAAGATGGCGGAGCCGGGTCACCCCGGCGCCCCTCGCCGCTGGGGAAGGGGTTTCTGTACGGCACAACATGGCGGCCGCCACACGGCCGCCGCCATTTTGGCCGAAGTGCAGCCGTACGGCGCGGGGCAGGTAGGGAATGGGGGGATTCGCTCCCGGCGCCTCTCGCTTGCCTCGTCGGCGCTGCTGGGCGTCCGCCTCCCGACGAGCCGCTTGGTCCGTGACGGCCGAGCCGTCAAAGGCGTCTCCGAGTGGGGCGGGCATGGTGGAGGGGGTTACCCTTACGAGGAACGAGGGGCGGGGCTTGACCAGATCCGTACAACGCTATGGCGGCGCCCGTTTATCACAACTTCCTCAGGTATACGTGTCTTGGGACGGGCCCGCCGGCGAGCTACACAAGGATAGGAGCCCTCACATCCCGCGCTATCGCCTGGCCCCAACTCCGGCCCCACCGCCGGCCCACCACCTCCCCGCGCTTCGCGCCACCCCTCCGTACGGCAACATGGCAGTCCCTATAGCCCGGAGGGAGGGGCGCGGCGCGCCGAGTCGTGACGAGCGACGCCGACAGCCAATCGGCGCGGAGGCCGGCGGCAAGCGGCGCTCCCATTGGTCAGACGCGGCGCGTCGCGCCAGCCGCCGCGCAGGGCTGCGCCGGTCGTGAGTGTCGGCGGCGGCCGCAGCCTCGGCGGGGCCGCCATGGACGCAGGTGGGTCCCGGGCGGGCCCTGCCCGCGGCGCGGCGGCCGCGCTTCCTGTCGGGACTCCCCTGCCTGACCTGGCCCGGCGGCCGCTCGAGGCCTGCGGGTCCCAGGCGCGGCTTTCTCGACGGGTGGCTGGAAGCCGCGGGCCTGCGAGGCCCAGCCGCTCTCCGGCGGGGCGAAGGGAAAGGCGGTGGCTCCGTGACCACCGGGGTGGGCCGGCGCAGGCCAGAGCCGGGCGGCGAGTCCCTCCTGCACTCTGCAGCCGCGCTGCTCTCGTCGTTCCTCGAAAGCTCGGAGCTCTGCCGCCGGTCGGGGCTTCCCGGGAGGGGAACCGGAGCGGGGAGCGGTGACGGGGCTGGTGTCTCTGTGCCCCGCTCCCCACAAGGGCTCGAGAGGCGAGAAGGCAGCTTGCGGTTAAGTAGATGACTTTCGAGGGGTGCTAAGGTGTCGTCGAGGGGTAAGAAGGTGACTCAGCCACTCATCACCCTCACTGAGGGCGCCAGCAAAGCTGTTTGTGGTCGAGATTTTGGTTTTGTACAGGGAAAGGTAAAAATAAGTGTTTGGCGCTTGTGTTGGGACCAGCTTCCCTCCAGCATTGGCGTAGTAGCAGCTTCCACCCCCCCTCCGCAGAGATAAGCGTTGTTCCATAATAACAAACGCTTCCCTGTGCGCCATGGACTCCTCCTCCACATCGCCGAGCACGGGTGTGCCGGGGATCTGTAGCTCCCATGCCTCCTGAGGGTTCTCCTGACTTGTTTTGTCTTTCGTGCTGCTATTGTTGTCAGCGTGGTCCGGCTGAGAGCATCCCGACTCTGCTGGAGTGTCCTGGGACCCAGTCTCGCACCTGGGAACAGGACACATCCCAGTGAGTGAACTTGACACCCTGAGCTGGGAGATAGATGTGCTTTCCCTTGGTGTGAGCAGTACAAGCGGAGGAAAACCTCGCTCTGGTTTGATGGTGAGGCTGGATCTCCTCCTTGTGAGGGACTTATGCCCTTCCCTGCTCCTGACGTAGTTGGGGACCTGACAGCAAGACTTGGAACTGTTTGCTCGGGGCCTCTGAGAAAGTGCCACTCTCCAGTTGACTGACTTTCCTCTCTGGCTGCCTCTTAATTCCTCACTGGTGCTCAGATAATCAGTATTTGTCTTGTTTGAAAGAGCTTAGGGGAAAGAAAAGATTTAATCTTTCTTCTGCAAAGGGCAGAAATGAGGGTTTGAGGTGTTTGGTGTTTTTCAGCAATGAGTTGTACTAATATAGTAAATTTACCTTCTCGACTCTCTTTGAAATGTTCCACATGCAATTGCATTCCTCCTTTTTGTCTGCCTTGGGTGAGGTACCTGTATCAGCTGAGGGAGGGATCATCCACCTCATTTCTGACTCTTTTGTGATGACCTTAGTTGGAGGCTAAAGGATTTGTGGAGAAGTGAGAGCCAGGCCTTTCCAAAGAGCAGAAACCAGAAACCAGGACCAATTTGGTAAGGAAGGTATGGCAAAGCCTGGTTTTCTTGCAGTGTCACACTCCAAAGCTCAGCTTCAGTATTTTGTATGAGAAGTTTTTCAGCAGGCAGACTGTGGTTAGTGGTTGGTGCTGGGAAAATCACCTGCCGTGTTTCTGTCTGAGTCACCCAAGCCTTGACTCGTTGTTACTTGTTTCCCAAAGCTGGTGGAGAAACAAACGGCTTTGGTTGTGATGAGGGAGCTGGAGTTGGTGTCTGTCACAGGCTCAGTGCCGGCTGGAAGCACAGGCCTGGCCTCCAGCACGTTTGCAACCTGTCAGCAGCACTCAGGGGCTGCTCCTGGCTCCCTGCTGCACCTCAGGTGTGTTTGTTACAAGTTGAGATAATGTTTTTATCTTGGGTGTTTCATTGTGCTGATGAAGAATATAAGAAGGGAGGGAAGGTTTTATCCTCTACCCTAATTCTGTGTATTTAGAGAATTGTTCTTGTGTCAAGATGATGGAGCACATCTCCTATGAGGAAAGGCTGGGAGAGCTGAGGATGTTCAGCCTGGAGAAGAGAAGGTTTTGGGGAGATCTAAAAGCCCCTTCCAGTGCCTAAGGGGGCTCCAAGAGAGCTGGGGAAGGACTTTGGACAAGAGCCTAGAGTGCCAGGACGAGGGGGAATGGCTTCCCACTGCCAGAGGGCAGAGTTAGATGGGATATTGGGAAGAAATTCTACCCTATGAGGATGGTGAGGCTCTGGCACAGGTTGCCCAGAGAAGCCGTGTCCAAGGCCAGGCTGGACAGGGCTTGGACCCTGGTCCAGTGGCAGATGTCCCTGCCCTTGGCAGGGGGTGGAATGGGATGAGCTTTAAGGTCCCTCCCAACCCAAATCATTCTGAGATTCTGTTGTGGTGTGTACAGAGCTTTGCCTTTTCTGCTGAGGCTTTCTGGGATGAGGTGTTCTGCAGATCCCATGGAAGGTGTGCCCATGGGGCAGTGATCCAGCCAGCCTCCCATCCATCCCAGTGTGTCCAAGGCTCCTGGAAAGTGAGGCTGCCTTTCTCAGGGTGAGCTGTGCAGGACTGACACTGTGATCCATGTGAAGTTGAACTGTCGTGTTTGATGTGCAGACTGCACATCCTTCTCTGCGGAAACTGCTGCTCCACTCTCCTGGATGCTCAGAGGTCGGTAATTAAAATAGACCGAGGGCTTTCTGAAGGTGAAGTTTTGGAGCACTGCCTGAGAAATGTGCTGATCTCACCCGGCTTCTGCAGCTCTGAGAGGAGCAGCTTCAAACAGGATTTCTGCTTGGTGAATTTCCAGATGTATTTCTTTTCTTTGTCTCTGGCTGTGAGAAGAAAGGCTTCTGTGCACGCTGTGACACTGTTTGTGCCCTGCCTGAATTGTTTTGGTCGTATTTAGCCCATCTGGGCAATAGCACAGTAGAAGGAGTTTGGAACAGTGCTGGAGCATATGAATGTGGAGGAAACACTCAGTGACCTCAAGCCTTTTGGGGAGTTTACTGTGCTCCCATTATAATGTCCTTGATACTAGCTGGGAGAAACCACTTGAATTTTCCTCCCTGTGAAGGGGAAACCTGAACTCCTACATTTAGTAGTTGTGCCTTTTCAGCTGTTTTCTTCCCAAATCCCAACACGACTGTCTGACCACCTCTTTGGGATGCACTGCTGGACACACAGAGCCAGGTGCTGGGCATTCAGCTGAAAGGTTCCTAGCCTGGGACTCTCCTTCTCAATGAGCAGTGTCATGGCACGTGCTTCATTCCCTGAACGTGCTGGATCCCCTGGTCCAGCTGGGGATCCCCCTCTGCGTGCTGACCCCTTCCTCTCTGAGCTTTGATGGAAGGGGAAAGGCTCCAGCAGCCCCTTTCCAGTGGCTGCTCTTTGCAGTTGCAAATCCTGTCTTTGATAAAGACCTGATGCCCTGCAAACTGTGGGGCTGCAGGGGTTGTGACATTTGAGCAGGTGAAGGAATGTTGCTGGGAAGGAGAAGGAGGGATTGTGGATAGCTTGATGTTCCCATGTAGCATCCTTGTTTCACTCATATTTTCAATCCCTGCTTTAACAGTTACAGAACAGTTTGGCTTGGCCAGAAGTGGTTTGTTAAAGAATTGACACCTTCAAAACCATGTGGGTCATTTCCAGAATTCCCAGGCTCCTTTAAAGTCTGTGTTTCCAAACACAGATCTAGCGGAGCACAGTTCATCTGACTCTCTTGTTTTTTACTCCCTGTTACCTGTTTTCTGTGCACAACATCTTAAGCTGCCCTGATCCAAAGGCAACCTGTGTTGCTGCGTTATTCTGTCATGGTCCTGGAAGGGGATGGATTTTTAGGCACTGATGGATGCCATGCTGTGAAGGGAGCCAGTAAAAGAGACACAAGGTTTGCCTGTCACCTGGGGACGAGCACATTTGTGCAGCTCTCTTTCCTCACATTGCAGGGTGACACCTGTAAAGGCTTCTGCTGGGTTTGGTGCCTCTGGAGGAGGGACTGAGCAAGGTTTACTTTCCATCTTAAGGTGATCTGTGTTTTGTGTGTTCTTCCCTTGAAATTTATGTTCTCTGCAAGAGGATTTTAACCACTTTGCTCGCTGGAGAACAGGCCCTCAACATCAACACCATAGCTGATGACGTGCATGATGGTGCCTGTTCTGGGAACTGGTGTAGCTGCCAGCTGAAGTTTTAGATGTTTTCTGCCCCAGGCAGGAGCTGGAGCTGGCCTAACCTGGAAATCCCTCTGCTTTTCTGCCTGTGGAGCAGCCGGGAACACGGCAGGGCTGGGTCACCTCTGTGCCTCCCAGAGCTGGTGGGTGCAGGGCACCAGGACTGTTTCCTGCCAGCCCAGGGACTCTGGGTGGGAGTTACAGCAGCTCTGATTCTGGCTGGTCTAGCTTTGTCTGGTTTTAAAAGCGAAAGGAAAAGCTGTGGAAGGTCTGTAATTTCTCTTTTCTCTTTCTAGCTACTCTTACCTACGACACCCTCAGGTTTGAATATGAAGACTTCCCTGAGACCAAAGAACCTGTGTGGATCCTCGGCCGGAAATACAGTGTTTTTACAGGTATCTTGTGTGCACCATGCAAGGGTTTAAGGCTCTAGAGGACTTTGTTAGTGTTGCACTTGGGTTTTAGCTGCCATACTTTTCTCTGTCTGGCCATTTCCATGAATTCTGGAATATTTCTGTGCAGAAAGTTACCTTATAGTGGTTGTTGGGACATGTTGTGAGGGCAGGATGGTGGAGACATGGGGTAGGAAGATGGTTTGCTCCTTCAAAATTTGCCTGTGGCCATAGTGTCTTTGGGTTGATTGCAGCTGTTTTGTGGGGGAAAGGAAGTTCTTTGTGCACAGCAGCACTGTCCTGTTCCTCAGCCAGACCCTGCCTCTCTGGGCACGCAGACTGTGAGGAGCAGAATGCTGTTGTCCTTGGGGAGGGTGAGTGGGAGGTGGGTTTGGCTGTCTTGGTGCCACCCTCATGCGTGTGCCTTTCCATGCTGAACACTTTCCAGAGAAGGAAGAGATCCTGCTGGATGTGACCTCTCGGCTTTGGTTTACCTACAGAAAGAACTTCCCTGCTATTGGTATGTACTCTGGAGGAGTCTAAAGACATCCTGGAAATGATCATAATCTGATAATCCCTAAGAAAACAGTCCCCACAAACATGACATCATTTCTATTCATAAGAGTCTGAAATGTGCTTCATCTAATTGATTAGACATACGTTTTGTTTATCTGATAATGAGAATTCCTCATCCCCTTGGGTAGAAGGGATAGCAGTGGTTTTAAAAAGGACACGAGGAGTTTGGGAAGCCTGCTCTTTTTTTAGGCAACATGGGAGGATTTTTGTACTTCATCACATCCTACATCAGTCTAGTGTGAAATATTATTGAATGATGGTCTTGGTCTTGAAGTGGATTAAAATGATGAATGATACAGAGAATGATACAGAAATTGCTGCCTTTGTGCATCTGCTTCAGACTCTGTGTGGGGGTTTTGTTTGTCTGGGGGTGGGGGTTAAATGCCTGAAATGTCTGTTACACACTGGAGCTGTAGTGATATGGGGAATATTTCCCAGTGAACTCAAAGGAGGATGTCTTGGTTCCTTAAGACATTCTGCATGGCCTCTTCTGGGCTTTGGTTTTGTATACTGGGTGCAAGGTGTATCAGAATGGATCTATGGCAGGTAAAAGGGTTTCCAAGCCTTATCTGTGTCCCCCTTCTGTCACTGTCATCCCTAGCAGTCAGTGGGAAAGGAACATGGCTCAGGTTTGGAAAAGAGACCTTCTGGTAACTGATCCTTCTGGCTTGTGCTGTTCTTTCCCTGCTGGGTACCTTCTTCCTCACAAGCTCTAAGATGTCTTTGATGCAGTGTAATCCCTTTAAATTCATGTTTGTGCACCACAGTTAAATATATGTTTGAGATTGAAGGGTTAGCACATGTTTAGCTGGCTCACAGGCACAACTGGGGTTTCTCTGTGAATCATTAAAGGCTGTGGGCTGAAGACAGACCCCATTTTCTGAGTCACTTCCCATATACACAACAGATGTGATTTGCATGTCATACAGTAAACCTTTTTTAGTATTTTTTCTCCCAGTCATCCCTGTTACTGTTGGTCACTTCCCTCTGTGCTTGCCCACTTAAATACTGTAAGGGTTCGGGGACGGTCTAATGCTAATTTTGTAAATCATTTTTGGAATATGTACATTTTATGAATTACTGATGAAATTAGAGAAGACAGCTACTGACCATCAAGAAGCTGATTAAATAGTTCTCTAGGTGATTTTTCTCCCTTGGTTTAGGACCGGAAGAGGAAAGCAGCATTACAAAGACTTGCAGAAGCTGTGCCCAGGCACAGCTTACGTGCTATGATCACACTGAATATTTGATCTCTATTATTTGTAACAACAGCCAGAGCTGCAGTGGAGGAACAGCAGTTTCCTTTGGAAGGTCTGTCAGGGAAATTCGTCCAGCCTTGTGTCCTTTGTCTTAGACTTTCCAGCGTGAGCTGATATCCAGCTTATTCTCCTACAATATATAGGATCTGTCCTTTTTTCATTGCTTGGGTAGGGTTTTTTTTTTTGGCTGGTGCCTTTTTTTTTACCTAACTGCATTGTTCACTTTGAAATCTTGTTCACAGCCGCTTCTGATGTGGGAATTCCCTGGGAATGGTTTGGTTTGCATGATGAGTTCTCGAGACGAGGATTACAAGAGTCATCTCTAACAAGCACCTTTGTGTAGAAAAAACCACATTTTTGGTTCTCAGCCTTGGGTGTGTGAGCTAAGCTGGTCCTCATTCTCTGCCTCATTTCGTGGTGAACTGCTGCCTGTTCATTCTTCTCCCTCTTGGCACTGCCTTACCATTCATTCCCTGTTTATTTTCTGTCCTTGTTTCCAGGAGGAACCGGTCCCACCTCTGACACTGGCTGGGGCTGTATGCTGCGCTGTGGCCAGATGATCTTTGCTCAGGCCTTGGTCTGCAGGCATTTGGGAAGAGGTAAACCAGTGCACAGCCCACACTGACTTCCAGGGCCATGTGCTCCCACGAGTGCAGCACTTGGAAGGATAGAGATAACAAGGACACAGCTGGGAATTGCTGGGGTTCTGTAACTTTTTCTTCAGTCTTCTCAAGTTCAGGGCTGTTCAGAGAATAGTCTACTGGGAGCTCTGCAGGGATATTTGTATTTTCTGATTTTTTTGTTGTTGTTTATTTGCTTTTGTGCAGGTGGTATTCCTTTATCCCACCTCCAAGAAGGTTTTGTGTTATTTTAGAATGAGCCTTTTACTGTTGCAGATGCCTCAGATGCTGAGTAATATGATGATGTGAAAATCGAGTCAGTTGGTCAATACAAAGGAAGAGAACTGCAGCTTGCAGCCTCTGGTTGCTAATAAATACCATGTTTTATTTCATATATCCTTTGTCTGTCTTAGACTGGAGGTGGATAAAGGGGAGGAGGCAGATGGATAATTACTTCAATGTTCTTAATGCCTTCATTGACAAAAAAGACAGCTACTACTCCATTCACCAGATAGGTAAGAAGAAAGAAATGCTTAGGCTCTCACCTTGATAGAAACTTCCTTGAAAAATAAAAGAGAAGCAGCCTGTTCCAGTATTTCCTATTGGGTGTTAAAGCATAGCTTCAGTCAACAGAACTCGGGTTACAGGGGTGGTGTGGTGATCAAACCCTGGGTAAAGCTTCTTCTGAGGCAGCACTGCCCTTTGAACTGCTGTGCTGCTGCATTTTGGGGAAAGGATTTGCTCTGCAGTCCTTCAGGATGTGCTTCTCACCCCCATGAGACAGTAAATTCTGCTGATTCAATAACATTTCCAAGTGAGAACTCTTCCCTACGAAATACAAACCTGATTAGGAAGGGATGCAGTGTGGGTGAAATTATTTACTACATTATTCCATCGTTCTGTTGTGATGCAGCCCAGATGGGAGTTGGAGAGGGAAAATCCATAGGCCAGTGGTACGGACCAAACACGGTCGCGCAGGTGCTCAAGTAAGTGCTGCCTTTTTCTTTTTATCTGTCGAATCAGGCAGTGGGGCCAGTTGGTGTGTGGTGCCTCTGAGCTTACAGGGTTCTTCCTGGTGTTGGAGCATGGGCTGCCTTTAATAACACCCTCCCTCCTCTTGCCATTCTCCCCTCGTGTTGGTAGGTGAGCAGGTGCTCCCTGGAATAGGCTGGAATTGCCTAACAGCAGCTTTCCCAGGTCAAAGCACATTTCACTTCATAATTCGTAACACCAGTCTCTCCTAATCCAGTGTCTCCTCCCTGATACGCCACCATCTTTGTCTTGTAGTTGTACTAATTCTTCCTTACTTGCTTTTAATTTTCCTGTAGAAAACTTGCAACTTTTGACACGTGGAGTTCCCTGGCAGTACATATAGCCATGGACAACACAGTGGTGATGGAAGAGATCCGTAAGTATCACATGGAGGTAGAATGTGGTATATCCTTGACAGCAAGAAGCCAGAAAAAAGCTGGAGAGCAGAGCAAGCATGAAGTGCATGTCCTGTCTTAGAGAAATTGTTCCCTGTGAGGGTGGGGAGGCCCTGGCACAGGTTGCCCAGAGAAGCTGTGGCTGCTCCATCCCTGGAAGTGTTCAGGGTCAGGTTGGATGAGGCTTGGAGCACCCTGGTTTAGTGGAAGGTGTCCCTGCCCATGGCAGAGGGTGGATCAGAATGAGCTTTAAGGTCCCTTCCAAGACTCACCATTGTGTGATCTGTGAAAGCTGTGGACAGGTGTGCTAAAACCAGGTGAGAATTGCTGTTCTAGTGCAAGGAAGGCTCTTGTTTGACTTTTGTTTCATCCTCTGGCTTGGTGCGGTAGCCTCTGGATCTGGAGAGGAGGTTTGCTGACCTTCAGACAATATATGGGAGCTGCTTGGAAGGCAATGTCCAACTTGTTTATGGCCACAAGGAGCAAGCAGTAAATGGCTGGTTTCTCTCTCACAAAATTGGTAGGAAGGTTGCTGCTATTAGGCAGGGTAAGAAAACTAGGACAGATTACTGAAGAGGAAAATGACCAAAATTGTCATGGGGGGAGGATAGGAAGGGTATCCATCTCTGGAGTGGATTTCCCATCATTTTAATGAGTGTTCACTGGTGGTTTATTTTTTTTCCCCTTTTTGTTTGTTTTTTGGTGTGTCCTGCCCACAGGCTGGCTCTGGAGGCTTAGCAGCTCTTCATGCCCATCCTGGGCCTGCCTGCTCTCACTGCAGCAACTAGAGCTGAGCACCTGCATTGCTGGTTGCTGCAGCCCTGCATAGTCCTGGCCTCAGCAGCCTTCTCCTGGCTTGCTTTAGGCTGATTCCTGAGGCAGTGAGCCCACCCAGCACAAACCTTGGAGTGTTTCTGCCAGGGCAGTGCTCTGAAACAGCAGGTACAACTGGTACAGGGCTGGTACAGGGTTACAGGTGAGGTTGTGGCAGGCATAATTTAGGCTGGCTTGGCTGCCACAGAGCCAAGGTCAATTGCCAGGCAATTTATGCCTGGAGCACAGGACAGTCACTTTAAAAAGTCACATCTCTTGTCAGGTAACTTCAGTTGGATCTGCCTGAGAAGTGTGTCTAACCTTAGCTGAAGGCACATGCTTGATGCCCTTGGCTTAAACAAAGGCCAATTTAAAAACAGACATTGGATTTGTCTTTCATCTTTAGCCTGAAAATACCACTCCTAGAGCTGAAGCATGCTGGCTACAAGGCTTGGGTGTGCTGCAGGCTCTGTCTGTGTGGCACTGGCTGTTCAGCACTGATGCTGCTTCAAGTGTCTGTGTAGCTTGTTGTGGGCAAAGGGTGTGTGTGTGTTTTTTCCTCAACTGTGGATCTTAACATACCTGTTCAGGGCCTGAAAGTCACTGTGTGAGTGGGCTTGGTGTCTTACATGTCTGTAGGTTTGTGTGAGATACCTTGTGCCCCAAACACTGTCCGTAGGAGTAACGTTGTTTCATACATCTGTTAATTCGGTCACTGATAGGGCTCAGCCAAAGGTTCACAGGAAATGCCTTTTGCTACAGCAGTGAAGACACATAAATCTTTACCCCTTCTGAGCCAGTGGTCCATGAGAAAGGCATCTCAGTTGGGCATTGGAGGATCCTGTGCATCAGAAAGGTGATGAGAATCCAAGACAGTGAATCCAGTACCTGCCAGCAGCAGCAGCAGAGGTGTCGTGTCAGATCTGTTGGAATATGTTTGCAATAAATGGTTTGGATCCAGCTGGGAAGCTTTAGACAGGTTCTGTGGCACCACAGCACTGCAAAGCCTGCCAGGTATCGAGGTGAATTTAGTCTGTGCCAAGTTCTCTGCTGCTTAAACTGCAGGTAAATATGTTCATACCACAGCTCAGGATTGGCAGGTGCTTTGCCTGATGAGGAAACCTGCAGTGACAGCCCATTCAGCAACAGCCCTGGCTTGGCAGCTGATTTTGGATCATCTGGACACACGGGCTACTGCAACAAAATAACCTGCTGTACCAGGAGAAATCACTGCAAATAATGAGTTGTTCAGGACCTTGAGTAACTGTGCATGAGATGCACACATTCACCCTGTCCCTCCTTCAGGGACAGTATAGGGAGGAGCTGCAGACTTCCATGCAGGTTGTCTCCCTCCTGAGGTTTTAGATAGAAGTCCTATTTCTGCTAAATTTGGGTGTAACGTTGTCCTCGTTCAGCTGAATTTGAAGCTCTCAGTAGTGAACAAACACCCAGCTGAAATGGCTGGTGATGAAGGTGTTTGTTTACATTGTGTCCTACCTGCTGGTGTCCTGGCATTCAGTTTAGGCCAGGAATAAACTAAATGAGCCTCTGGCATTTTGTCTAATTGCCTTGGCTTCAGGATTAAAGTGCTGTGGGTTTCTTTAGGGTTTGGTTGGGGTTTTTTTCACACACCCAGCAAGTAATGAAATAGGCCAGTAAGACAGATAGGCTTGGAGTTTTCTGGATTAGAATTTACCTAACCTGGGTGCATTACAGCCTGGCTGTGTGTTTGTCAAGCCTATAGAATGAGGATGGAGAGTGCTTATGTCATGTGTATGCCCTGAGGAGTTCTGCTGCCCCATATCTTAGAGGCAAAGCTCATGCTGAAATTGCAGAGTTTAATTATCATCCTGCTTTAGGTCTGTAAAGTAGCTTGTGAATGATCCCTGGTAAAATTTGTGAAGGTTTTTGTGAACTTCAGAAAAATTATAACTAGTCTAGACAGATGCCATGTTTGTATCTTGCTACAGCACTGAATTACAGGTGAATATTTCCTGAGTTAAGTCATAACAGTGTCCTCACTCAGTTCATTCATATCCTCTGTGAACTCCTCTGGAGTTGGACACTCCAGACTGTCCTCTTTCTGCCCACAAGCTTTGTGAATTCAGGACTGTTGTCTGACCTGCTAATCAACTTGTCCAGCCTTGTTGGCACAGGTGGTTGCTCACTTTTCTGGAAGAATTTGTGTTTTAGCTGCCCAGGCGTTGGTAGCTGTGAGTACGACGTGCTTTGGCATAAGCTTGGTGTGAGCTTAGCTGAGAGCACGTCACACAGTTCCAGCACTCAACCTTTTCAAGCTTTTCTTGTTCTTAAGTGCTGTAGGCTTTTAGTAAAGAGCAACTGTTGATCAGAGGAATGACTCAAGGTCTGGAAACGGAGGTGACCTGTGATGCTTTCTGCTCGTGTTCCCTTTCCATAGGGCGGCTGTGCCAGTCCAACTTGCCGTGTGCTGGAGCTGCAGCATGCCCTGCCCTGGAGTCAGACGTGCTCTATAACGGGTGCCCAGAGGATGTGGGGGTTAGAGATAGGCTCTGGAAACCACTGGTGCTGCTGATACCTCTCCGCCTTGGGCTCACAGAGATCAATGAAGCCTATATTGAAACACTAAAGGTAGGGGATCTGCAGCTGAATTCCTGCTGGGGTGATGCTTAAGGATCCTGTTGTCAATTAAGTAATTACTCAGAAGTAACTGCAAAAGAAAAATGTGTTTAGAGACAATCCTTGTCAGAGGTCAGGATATAGGTTCTAGGCTGTAGTCGGGAGGATGAGGGGGCTTGGGGAGTTGGGCCATTTTTGGTTGCTTTTTTTCTTTTGAGGATCTTACTTCACAGCTTAATCTCAGTCCCTCTTTGTGTTTAGATGGTACCAACCTGCTGAAGCCTGTGTTCAGCACAGCTGTACCCTGCTCAGTGGTAACCTGAGCATTAGTTACTACAGGGTTGCACACTCCCTGTGGCTCTGATGCTGAAGTTTGTGCTGCAGACTGAGGCTAAGAGCTGACAGGTGGTTGGAGGTTGGAGTATTGAGAAGCTGCAGAATGTAGGGTGTGCACATGACAGGGTGCACAAGGCTAGCAAGCTCTGAGCTCGGGTCAGAGACATTCACATTCATGTGAGGTTACTTCCTTTAACCCAGTAGACTGTGCTTGGCTGCTCCAGGTGGATAAGGAACTTAAACTGCTTCCTGAATGATTGTTCCCTCCTGAAAGCACTGTTGCAACCTGATGACAGCTCCAGGAATCTTGCCACTGATTGCAGCAGAGCCAGGACTTGCCCATACCAAGTCCTGGAGTAATGCAGCTTCTATCATTTGGTCCACCTGTCTGTTCCTGTCAGCAGTTAAAAGTGTTTTGAGCGGCTTCCATGTTCCTAGAAAGCCCTGTGTTGCAGCCTGATGGAGATTTCCTCCAGAAATGGCTGGTTTTGCTGCTAGAGTTGCTGATTTTCCATGTCCCTGTCCATCTTTCCCACTGCATTTTTGGATGTTTGCCTTTGTCTCCACCTGCTGTCTCACTGTCTGTCAGCTGTGTGTTTTCTGTGTTGCTTTTCCAGCACTGCTTCATGATGCCCCAGTCCCTGGGAGTGATCGGAGGGAAGCCAAACAGTGCTCACTACTTCATTGGCTATGTAGGTGAGTGCCCAGAGGACTACAAAGGCTGTCCAAGCATCTCCCCCCAGCTAAAAAAATGCTTGCGGGGTGGCACAGCTCTCCTGCTTGGCCTGTGGTGCATGCTGCAGGGTTTTCCTTTTCTTCTGGAAACGTGGAAGGCTGCTGTGGGCTGAACCCCTCACCTGAGTGATGTAGATTTGAACAGTGGCCATAAATTTCCACTGTGTAACACTAAATCCTGTCTGTGAAGAGGAGTGCATAGGGTCTGCTTCCTGCATTCAGAGCTGACCTCCCTCTGGGCTTTGGCTGGATTTAACTGTCCTTTAGGTGTTCCTCAAATCCTACAAACTTGTTCCTCTCCTTCCCTCTGGTTTTCTCTCTGCTGAAGACCTCAGGTTTTTTAGATTTCTGGAGTCTATTTGAGCTTACCGGGGAAGGAATGAGCAGGAACAGTAGCCAAATAGTGCCTGTGCCTTGGTCTCAGGGTGTCACCTTGATCCCAGCAGTGGCCACCATGGTTGTGCTGGCAGCTGTGCCTGGCTGAGAATCATTTGGGGAAGTGGCTGAAAGCAAGTTGTCCTTGGAATGTGCATTTCTCTGTGTGGTTAGGAGAGCTGGCTCTGCCATCGCTCTTCCTCCTCTTTTTATCACACCAGTTCTCAGAGATGAGCTTCTGGCATGGTTGTCCCTGTTGACGTGCTTGCCTCTGTGCCCAGGTGAGGAGCTCATTTACCTGGATCCCCACACCACGCAGCCGGCGGTGGAGCCCGGCGACAGCGGCTGCCTCCCCGACGAAAGCTTCCACTGCCAGCACCCCCCGTGCAGAATGAGCATCGCCGAGCTCGACCCCTCCATTGCTGTGGTGTGTTCCTGTTCCCCATCACCCCCAGGAGCAGTGCTGTGGTCCCTCTGTTCCACTGGGAGCTGGCAGAGGCGGTGGTGATGGGCTGGGTACTCAGCAGTGCTGTGCCCTGGGCTTTGGTGACACTGGTAAAGCAGCTCCTCATGCAGGAAGTGGTTTGTCCCAGGGAAGTTCCCTTTCCATGGCAGTTCAATACCATTCCTCATGGAGCAGTGTCCTCTCAGGTGTAGTTTGGGCTTTGATTCCTGCCTTTTGTTGGGCAGATCTGAATCCATTCCTGAATCCATATGATGATGCACCATGGCTTGTTCTCTGTTGAACCTGAGATGCCTGCCCTTTGTTTCCGTGGGGGTTGTTCCTGCTGGTTTTCCTTCTGCAGTAAAGCAAATATTGATGATTCCAGCACTTGGACAGCCTGGTCACATCAAGCCTTTGGGGAGTGTTCAGTTTAACAGGGCAGTGTGAGGCACATTTTTAAAGCAAGGCAGTTGGGTGCAGTAACTTCTCCCAGTCCTGACTGTGTTACTTGGTGTTAATACAGGGCCTTAAGTCTGAAATCATCAGTCTAAAATATAGAAAGATAAAATATTTTTCTTCCTTTTTTTCAGGGTTTTTTCTGCAACACAGAGGCAGACTTTAATGACTGGTGCCAGCAAATCAAAAAGGTTTGTGTTTATAGAACTGATCAGACATTGGAACAGGCTGCCCAGGGGAGTGGTGGAGTCACCATCCCTGGAAGTGTTCAAAAGGCATGCGGATGTGGCATGGTGACATTGGGAACATGGTTTAGTGGTGATGTTGGCAGTGCTGGAGGGACAGTTGGACTCGAAGATCCTGGAGTTCTTTTCCAACTTTAATGAGTCTCTAATTCTCTATCAGAGGGAAAAGAATATCAGGTATTGTTTCCAAACCACTGCGCAGAGACCATGTTCTCTGCAGCATGATCCCATTTTAAGCATATTAAAACAGTTGATTAAACTACCAAAAAGAGCATAGCTCTGAAATTCTGTTGATGATGTAAGTCAAAAGATTTGAAAAACATTTTTCCAGCTGCAGTGAAGTCCCCACAGATCATTATTCCCCCCTGAGGAGCCCCAGGAGTGCAGAGCTGTTAGTTCTCAGGGCTCTGCTCTGTGTCCACAGCTGTCCCTGGTCAGAGGAGCGCTGCCGATGTTCGAGCTGGTGGAACGCCAGCCCTCACACTTCTCCAACCCCGACGTCCTGAATCTCACACCAGGTGAGGCCACGCAGGGAGGGAGAGCTGAAGGTGAGCTGGCCCCTTTGGCTTTCTGGGAATGGTGTGGAATTACACAATGTAATGTGGTCTAGTATGTTTCTGTTCCACCTGGAGTTTAATCTGGAGCTCTTGGGTCAATTGATGTAGTTCTTTGGCATTCAGCTAGAGGTTTGCAGATCCCAGTGTTCCAGGATGATTTTTAGAATAATCTATGAATGGTGATGGTGACTGAGCAAAAAAAAAAAGACTGCTCACAGGCAGTCACAGCAGTGTGACTCTGGTTTCAAAAGGGATGCTTGGAGGAATCAAAAGTGTCTGTTGAAAAGGATGAAAACCAAGTTTGTAGGTAATGGAAATGCTCCAGGACAGGGCTGGTCACGCTTAGTTCCATCATAAGGCACTCCTTCCTGGCATGTACCACTGCCAGTGGGAAAAAGAACAAGCGCTGGGCACTAATCTTGCCTGTCAGGCTCTGCTTATCACGTTAATAACATGCACAAACATTGCAGGAGATAAAGAGCCATTGGCAGCTTCTGCCAAGAGCAGTGAGTGTGTGTGGGCAAACCTACCCTGTCACCAGGCATTGGGCAGCCTCCTGGCACCTACACCCTGCACTTCCAGGCTGTCTCTCTCTCTCCTTAAAAGCATTCCTTATTGCACTGGCCTTTGGTGTTGCGTCAGTTGATCCTTGCCTGTCTTAAACTGTCCCTAATTGTTGTCTTTCCTACTCTTAAAAATGTTTTTGTAGTGGACTACTTGTCCTTCTCCCTCTTCCCTGGTTTGTAGAGTTTCTCCCATCTGCCACGTCCATTCCATTTCTCCTTGTCCTGTCCCTCACTAGAAGGAGCAATTGAACTTAGAGCTGGAGAGGGCATGCAGTGACAGGGCAAGGGTTAGATGGGATATTGGGAAGAAATTCTTCCCTGTGAGGGTGGTGAGGCCCTGGTACAGGTTGCCCAGAGAAGCCCTGGAAGTGTCCAAAGCCAGGTTGGACAGGGTTTGGAGTACGCTGGTCTCTTGGAAAGTGTCCCTGCCCATGGCAGGGAGTGGAACTGGATGAGCTTTAAAGTCCCTTTCAACCCAAGCCAGTCTGGGATTCTGTGACTGTCCAGCCTGAAATAATACAGGTTTCTCCTTTACTTCCCAATGTGCTAAAGTTACTTTCCCTTTAGGTGTGAGCTCCTTCCTCACAATATAGTTGGAAGGATGGACAGGGGGGATCAACTACATTACCTTTCCTCACAAAATGGACTGTACTAATTGCTTTTGGGAGAGTGCACGTTGTGTAATTACATTCCCTAATGGTTGTACCAGAGGCGACTATAGCAGACACAATTCTCTAGTACATATCTCTTAATTGGGACAGAAATCTTCATTATATTAGTTCAGACCTGGGCAAGTGCTCCTATGATGAGCCTCTTGAAGCAGAACAGTCTCCTGCTAATGCAGAGCTGGGGTACAGGAAGGTTGTACAGAACAGTGGCAGCAGGAATGTGTTTGGATCTGTGAAAGGTGACACACTTCTGTGCTCCATGTAATTCTCTCCAGTGCATCTTCCATGCCACTGACATATTCTTACCCTCCTCAAAGCCCTCACTCAGATTTGTCACTGAGTCTCAGAACTTGCAGGCACTTGGCACTCAAATTGTGATGCCCTCCAGCTGCTGCTCTCACTGACAGTCACGGCATCCCACTGAGGCACTGCTCTTTTTCTCTTCCAGACTCCTCTGATGCCGACAGATTGGAAAGGTTCTTTGACTCAGAAGATGAAGACTTTGAAATCCTGTCCCTTTGAAAACAAATAGGAAACTGACTCTGCAAATTTGTGTATGTGTGGGGAGAAGGGGGGAGGGAAGCTCCTTCGAGAGCCTGGGGCTACCGGTTTTCATAGGCGCTTGCTGCCATCCCCGCCTCTTGTCCATCCTGGCATTCCGTGCAGCCTCGGAGCGGAGCGCGCAGTGTCTGCCGTGGGATGAAGAGCCGAGTGGGTGTTACAGCCTTCCTGGCTGCAGTTGGAATTGCTCAGCAGCAAACAGTTGCTGGAAGTGGATTCAGTGGTGCTTAGGAGTTCAAAGCCTATCTGTACATCAGCAGCTCAGCTGGGCCTTCCAGGGGAGGCACGGAAATCATTAGAGCGCTCAGTCCTCCCGTGGAGACTCCCCTCTGAAGCTTAAGTAGAGCCCACCCGTTCTTTAGCAGGAGAAATGTCCAGTTAATGCCTTTAGCAGCTTCCCTTCTCACTGGCCAGCCTGGACTGCAGCTCACAATGCCAAGGAACAGCAGCCACGTCCCACAGACAGCTGTGAAGCCTCCGGAGTGCGGGTCCCTACGGTACAACTCCTCTTCATGCTCTGCAGGACACTCACCACTACCTCTCCTGTTCACACCCTATGGAAAGGGAATTGAGGGAACTTCCAAGATGACTGGGAATTCAATAAGTGAATGAAGTGTGGAGCAGTGCTGTGCTGCTGGGGAGGAGCACCTCAATCCCAGTTTAAATAACAGAAGGAATGGAAGAATAGAAAGCGTGTATGTTGCTTGGTGCATCAATCCATGTGTTTCTACAACAGAATAATCTCTACAGCAGGTACCTTCAGGAAAGCTGCTTTTGAGCAGAGAACTGAATCCACAGCTCTGGGAAAAAAAATATCCAGAGCTGGGAGTGGTGAAGCAGGGCAGCAGAGATCTGCCAGGTGTGTGCCAGGCTTCTGCCTGCATCCCAGCATGTTGGCATGGCGAATTGGGAGTTATCTTGTCCTGCCAAAAACCTGAGCTGTAAAACTCCTTGCAGTGCCCTGCGTGGGTTGGTCAGCAGTTCCTTCAGCTACTCCTGTCAGACATTCCCTTTCCAAAGCAGAAGAGGTGGCTGAACATCGAGTAGGTTTCCAAGCTCTGTCAGTACCTTGGCTCTGCCAGCTCCCCGCCCTGCTTAGTGTGCACAGAGGTGCTGTAGGAGCTAACCTGGAGAAACCCTTTCAGGTAACCATCCCAAGAAGGGCAAAATGCCATGAGAAGGTCCAATTATACTGGAAATTCTAGCTACTTTAAGGTGGCAGCTCTGCCTGGGGCCCTTCTCCACACAGAGGAAGGTAAAGAGTGGAGGAGAGCTGTCTCCATGCACACTGCAAGGGCAGTTGCTGCCGTAGTTTCCTTGGTGCATGCTGCACACTGCAACCCTGTTTACAAGGCTCTGGTTTGTGCATTCGGGTTTGGAACCTGTCAGATGATGGTGGTGTGCCCCAGGGTGGTGCCACTGGGCTGGAAATGACCTGTTTCCCCCGTGACTGACCTACTGATGCTCTAACTGTCCCTGTGATGTCCAAAAGCAGAGGTTTGAACTGGGAACCACAATGCTTCTGTCACTAAATTATTATTTGCTGCTTTCTGCCTGCTTCTCCTCTTCTCTCTTGTAGTCAGGGGAAGAGGCAGCAGAGGAAGTGGGGCTGTGCTCCATTCATCTGCTTTCAATTTCTATCTGAATAAACGAATCTAAAATCTTTGCCTGTCCTCATGTCCTTGCACAAGTTGAAGGAGGTGGTGGGTAGTATCCAGTGACCCCCCAGTGTGGTTGGGAATGCTGTAGCCTATTTCAGTAGCCATTTTTCCTGTTTTGCCAAGCAACAGCAGGACACAGAGCTTGAATTGGAAGACTGTACCCTCTGTTGCCATTGGCAGGTCCTTTTTCTGGAGAGCTCATCACTCAGAACTCATCTCCCGCTTGATGTGTACACCAGATGAGTTCAGTGCCTTAAGGGGCTCCAAGAGAGCTGGACAGGGACTTTGGACAAGGGACTGGAGGGACAGGACAAGGGGGAATGGCTTCCCACTGCCAGAGGGCAGGGTTGGATGGGATATTGGGAAGAACTCCTTCGCTGTGAGGGAGGTGAGGCCCTGGCACGGGCTGCCCAGAGAAGCTGTGGCTGCCCCATCCGTGGAAGTGCCCAAGGCCAGGTTGGATGGGATTTGGAGCACCCTGGGATAGTGGAAGGTGTCCCTGCCCATGGAAAAAGATGATGCTTAAGATCCCTTCCAACCCAAATTATTCTATGATTCTGTTTATTTCAGGTTCATGGTTTTATAGTTAAGGACAGCTCAGCCAGACAGGATTTTGCCCAAGGGTTAACCCCAATGACAGAGCTAAGCTCAGCTGCCTGAGATCTTTAACAGGTATTTCTGGCTTTTCAGTGTGTTGTCTTGTCCCAGTGTTACTGTCAGGGCCTGATTCAGCACTGCAGGAGCTCACCTTCACCAGGAGCATTCAGCTGCCAGGTGCTGGGCAGCTCTGGAGGGAAGGTAGCAGCTTTTTCCATGCTAGCTGATGGCTGTATTAGCAATTTTGTTTTAAACATTTATCTATGTCCCCCTGCTATCAATCAGTCCAGTCTGCCTCTCTCCGAGTCAGAGCAGGATTTAGTTTCTGAAGGTCAGTGCAGTCCACCCTGCTGGGAGATAAACGTGCAGCAGACAACTCTCCTGGCCATGCCCATCTCTCAGTGCCCCTTGCAAATGATTAACATTCCAGTTTGTTGTAGTTTGCTGGTCGTTACTGGTGATTTAGGTGATTCATAGCTGGTCTGGTTTCAAGTTGCCCTAGGGTGTGTGCAGGAGCCACAGGTGACTATTCCTCTCCTCTTGGCCACAGTATAAAATAATTGATGTGCCATTTGCCCTCCAAACTGGCCTTGCTGTGAGCTAATCCATCTATTTCAGGCTCTTACCTGCTCACAGCAGTCCAGCACTGCACAGCTGGGGAGCAGGCTTGAATTCAGCTCTCCCTTCATTCCACAGCCCTAGCAAACAACTTTCCTTGGCTTTAGTGCCTCAACCTGCAGCACTTTCACCTCCCATATATCCTTCTAGAAGATAAAAGGTCATACTGAAAAAAAATGCCCTGTGCCAAATGTTTAAAAGAATAATTTATTAGCAAGTCCTCTACAAACTGGTTTGAGTTCGGGGGATATATTTACTAGAGAGGAAGAATAATCAGAAACATGGCAATTCCCCAAAAATGGGAACTGTCCCTGTCCAGGGATGGCCCTGGGCTCCACACCCACATCTGCACTCCAGGATTGGAGCTGGAACAAGAGTTCCTGCTCGGGATAGGGAGGTTTTTACAAGGAATTTGACACATGCTCATGGCATATTCATTTAAAAAAATGCAGAAGGGACTATGCAGGATGGAGGGGAGGAGCAGATAACAAGGGCATCAGCAGCATGTTGGACCCAGAAGAATACACTGGATCGAAGCTGTAGCTGCTGGGATGTCACAGAGTCATCCAAGTGCTGAAGATCCAAGAAGTGTGCTTCCCCTTATTCTTCTGTATCAAGTTTCATTTCCAGAGTTCTCCCAAAGGTTTATTCTGAACTTCCTGCATAGTTTCCTCTGCAATGGACTTGATTTCTCTGTGCAAGTCTTCAATGCTCTTTGAAGCATCCACTGTCTGTTTCCAAGACAAAAAAATTATACAGGATAGATACAGAGAATACAGAAATATGTTACTGGAACCAGCAAATGAGAAAAACCTTGTTGTTAACATCTGCTCACTGCATTACTCAATTTTGCTACTCTTCCTGAGCAGTGAAACAAGCTAATTATGCCTCCTCCTGCAGTTTCTGGAGTGGATTTGGGAAAAATCAAGTTATTTAAGAATAGACATTTAAGAAGTAGATGTGAGGATGGGTGAAGGGAAACAAGAAACTGCTGCTTCGTGTTGTTTGCTGACAGTCTTTGGGGCATGTGACAGAGGTAGGAAAGCTGGGATTCATCCCTGGTGCTCAAAAAGCTGAGCAGAGTGTCCTGGAACAGGGAAGTGCCCTCTCTGCCACAGCCCACAGTGCCCTTGGCTGGTCCCCAACACATCCCCCTGTGTGGAAGGAGGAAGGGGGAGCACAGGAATATGATGGGCACCATTTAGGAGCTCTCAACAGAGACCCTCACCCCAGTCCATGACAGCCCCATTAGGGTTATTTCCTCACCTTCCAATTTAGGGTCTTGTCCTCCATCAGACAGTAGAAGGACTGAAGAACCCTCTCTTGGAAGGAGCTTGTCTCATAACGTTCATGTCCGAAGTTCCCTCGTTCCGCTGCTTCCTCCGGGCTTAACTGAAGAAACAGGATCAGGTCTGGCTTTGGGAGTCCAACATCAGGCTGCTTGCACCAGTCCAGGCAGAAGTTCTGTCCCAAAGACAACCGAGTTTGAGGTGAAACACAAAGATGGGAAAGCAGCAAGTTGGCTGCAGGGTGGGGTGGGAAAGGAACAGCCAGGAAAGTCAGGAATTGCAGCCCAAAACACTCAGCACAGGCTACAAACTGAAAACGTGATATCCCAGCTTACCATGGGGAATTCAGAATTTGGCAGGGAGCATGTGGTGTCAGGTGTTCAGCACCTCCTGTGCCATTTAAGTTGGACAGAGCTGAAGCTTTTCATGCCTCTTCTGCAGAGCCCATCCAAGCTCTACCAAGGCACATTCTGAGCCTCCATCCAGCTGTTACCAGTCCAAAACTTGCTCAGTCCAAAAGGAAGCTGCTCCCAAACACAGACACCACACAGCTGCAGTGTGGATTTCTCTGAGCCCATGGAGGCTCCTTTTTAATACTCACCTACCCAGGAATTTCAGCCCAGACACAAGAGATGCAGTTTTCCAGCTTCTGGATCTTGCTGACAGATCTAAAGACTTCCATCGGGGCACATGAATCCATGTTGTGGTGAGACCACGGAGGCTTATCCACTTACTGCTCATCCACATCTTAAATCCTTCTAAGAGGAACAGGCAGATCTGCCCCCAATTTCTCCCCAGATGTTCCATATTCTGGTAATCTGGGTAATTTTTGGATGTATGTGCATGGGATTTTCAATCCCATGAGGGTGTGAGAGAAGCTGGAAGTGCCATGACATCTTGGATGTGAGCTCTGGCTGCCAGAAGACACTTGTGTTAGATATGGGCTTCAACAGCTCCCCTTCTTCTGGGAATGCTTCTTGAGTGAAAAACACGTCAAACTCCATTCCTTTAAGAAGCAGAGGAGGTCCCTTACAGCAGCAAAGGATGCCATCCCTGCTTCCCAAGGTTGCATCCACATGGTTGAGCACTGCAGGTCACCAGCTACATTCAAAGAAATGTAGGCACTTTAAGACACCCTTTTCCCCCCCACTAGAGAGCAGCAGAATGTTCCTTGCTGTGCTCAGGTGGCTTTGGAATCATTATTTTGGGGTGTGTGACTCAACTTGTGTTCACATGTCCTGGCTCCAAATTTGGGGTTTTTGCAGACACTTGATTTGCAGACACTTTAAGGCATCTGTCTCAGGGTTAAGCCCCAAGCTAACACAATGTCCAGTGTTGGAAAGCAGGAGGGTGGAAAAAGATGCAGGTGAGGGTGCAGGGCCTGGGAGCCCAGGATCTCCTCAGTCCTTCCAAGAAGCAGGGAAAGGCTTGGGCAAGAATGAATGTAGGTCATGGCTGGTGCTGCAGGCATGGCTTGAGCTTGTGAACACAGGATGCTCTGAGGAGTGAGGGCCACCACCAGGAATGGGGCACATCTGATGGAGTGGGACAAGTCTGTGCAGAATGGCCCAAAGGGAGGCTGACAGAGCTGACTTGTCCTGAAAGCAGGGACAGGCCAAAAGGCACAAGTGAGAATGTGAGAAATTCAGGCCAAATGAAGCAAATCACTTTTGCTCTGAAGGAAGGAAGAACCCAGAAAGGAGTGGATATACATCCCTGGAGATACTCAAACCTTGGCTGGATGTAGGCCTTAGCAGCCTGCTTGATGTCAGCCCTGCTGCAGGCTGGGCTCCGTGATTTCCACAGGTTCCTTCCAACATATGTGGCTCTGTTACTCTTAGCAAATTTATGGGACAGCAGGCTGAGCAAGTAGAGAGAGTCTTAAATATACTCCCAGAATCATTCTCCAGAGTCAAACAGGTCAGCTTCCAGTCCAGGAGTCTGTCCAGATTTACAGAAGTCACCAAACAAGTCTCTCTGCTTGTTCTGAGAAAAGGTAGACCCATGTCAATACCTGAGCTGAAACTTCCATCCCTCATTTTCAATCCTCATCTGCCAGAAGAAAAATGGCCCTTGGGCCATTCACACCAACAGCCTCTACCTGGAGTTGCTTCCCCAAACAGAGAGAGGGGCAGAGGCTGCTGCAAGTCTCACTCACCTCTTTGGCACTTGTGAAGGCCACTCCAGAGAAGGCATATCTGTCAACCACGATCGTGATCCCTTCACGTAGTTTCTCCTTCATCATTGGTCTGAAACCACATGGGAGATAAAATAAAAAAGTTGTACTTGTTTATAGTGACAGAAATGAAAGCAGTTCATCTAGAGCTCCAGTAACAGAGATCACTGGTGGGGCAGCTGTGATGCAGGTGACAGGTGAAGAGCTGTTTGTATTCTCTACCACACATTAACCAAATACCCTTTCAAGACACCCAAATCCAGGGTGCCAAGGGCTGGGCACTGCTCTAGGCAGCTCCAGGGCTTATAGGCAAGATCACAGCTGACCTACACTGACATGAACAGCTTAGTCCTCTTCCCTTTTTAGGTGGTGCAGCAGATTTTGTGATATGCTCTGGCACCTTTATTTGTGACAGTTATTAGAGGTCATTCAGCTGCCTCATGCTCTCCCAGATTCATTGGCATTGTCACTACAGCAGAGCCAGAACAGCTTTTCTGTAAAATGAGAACATTTTGCAACCTAGATTTCCAGGTAAAAACAACAGCCAACAATGACTTCCCCACTTCCACACACAAAGACTCTGGGACTAAAGCAAGGACAGCCAGTTATGGCTGAATGCAACCTTTGGCTAGAGAGGAAATTTGGGCACAATTCCTTAACTGTCACTCACAGGGACTGCCTGGCAAAGCAAGGTCTCTTCAGGAAAGAGAGTAAATTCACAGTCTAGGCTGGTTCAGCCTCTCAGCTCCCCAGTTCTCTAATCTAGTATGGCACAGAGGTTGGAAATATGGTACCAATGATTCCAAAAAACCAAATTGTGGAATCTGATCTAAGATTACAAGGGCAGGGTTAGATGGGATATTAGAAAGAAATTCTTCCCTGTGAGGGTGGTGAGGCCCTGGCACAGGCTGCCCAGAGAAGCTGTGGCTGCCCCATCCCTGGGAGTGTCCAAGGCCACGATGGACAAGGCTTGGAGCAATCTGGTCTAGTGGAAGGTGTCCCTGGCCGTGACACAGGGTGGAATGGGATGGGCTTTAAGGTCCATTCCAACCCAAACCATTCTGGGATTCTATGATTAAATCCAAAGCTGTAAGAGTCCTTGACACACCATTTCCAGCCTATTTCCCTGGCTAAACAGAATCACATTCTTGTACTTCCTGTACCCAATGCAAGCTCAAATCCCAGGGAATTCAACACCACACGTTTTTCTAACTGAACAAATATCATCCTTACACATGTTCCCAGCGGTTGGCAGAGAAGAGCAGGTGAATGGTGTGATCCTCCAGGTTCTTCTCCCTCACCAGGTAGGAGCTGATCAGCTGCCCAATCTCTGTAGTTCTGTCTGTAGGAAAGAAGGAGAGGAAGCAAAGGCTGCCCCAAGCTGCTCTTCCCAGAGGGGTGTCCCTCTGTCCTGGGGGTCTGTCTGTCACCGGTGGAAGGTTGGTCTGACCAGGGCAGGATGAGTCTGTCTGCCACAGGTGGGGGGATGTTGGTCTGTCCAGAGTGAGGGGTATGGTTGTTTGTCACGGCTGGGAGAAGACCAGGCCATAAGGGGATGGGGATCTACCTGCCTGTGACAGGCTGGGAGGAGGTCGGTCCATCCAGGGAGTCTATCGGCCTGCGAGGGCTGCTCAGGCTGTCCGGGGTGGGAAAGGTCTATCCGCCGGTCCCGGGTGAGGGGCGGTCCTGGGGGCTCCATCTGTCACGGGTGGGACCAGTCCAGGGCCCGGGTGCGCCGCGAGAGCCCCCGGACGACACCCCGCCCCCTCCCCAGCGTTCACACCGAGCGCCTGGCAGCCCCTGCCGCTCCCACCCGCGCCGTACCCGGGAAGCGAAGGAGATCGGCCCGGTGCCCGGCCGCCCGCAGAGCCTCCACGAGCCGCCGGCCCTGAGTGCTCTTCCCGGCGCGGTCCACGCCCTCCAGCGCGATCAGCGCCCCGCGCCTCGCCGCCATCGCTGCGCTCGCTGCGCGCGCCCCGCGCCCTCCGCCCCGCCCCTTCCGCCCGCGGCCGCCAATCCTCGCCCGCTCCGCCCCGCATGAATATGCAGCGGGAGGGTCCCCGGCGGCCAATGGGCGGCGCGCGGGCCGTGAATATGGGATGAGGCCGCGGGCCTTGTCATGCGGGCCCGGCGGGCGGCGGGGAGCGGCGCGCGGGCCGCAAGATGGCGACCGCCATGTACCTGGAGCACTACCTGGACAGTGAGCGCGGGGCGGGGGCAGCGGGGGCGCCGGGGTGGAGTGCCGGGGCGAGGGTGGCGGGATTGGGATGAAGGCGGCGGCGGCGGTAGCGCGGGAATTAAAACTGCGCCACGGACAGTGCGGGGGGGTGGGGGGAGAGGCTCTGCGTGTTACGTCACAGCCTGCGTCACCGTGCGTCATCGGTGTGCGCCGGGGAGTGGGGCTGTGAGGCGATGGCGGCTGTGGGGGCAACTCGGACTGGGGGCCGTTTCTCCCCCTGCCTGTCGGGCAGGAGGTCCCGCTCCCCTTCCCTCCTCTCGGGCCGGGATCTCCGCTCTCCCACAGGCCTCGGGTGGGGATCCCGGCCCGGCAGGAGGTCCCGCTCCCCTTCCCTCCTCTCGGGCCGGGATCTCCGCTCTCCCACAGGCCTCGGGTGGGGATCCCGCTCCCCGCCTTTTGAGCAGTGGGTCCCTGTTCGCCCTCGGCCGGGCCGCTGGTGCCGGGTCACTGCTGGCACGCGAAGGCCCCCAGGTCGCTGCTCAGGCTCTGCTGAGGTGAATGGGCGGCTCGCGGTATGTGACTCTCTGGATGGTTTGGGTTGGGTAGGACCTTACAACTCATCTCGTTCCAGCCCCTGCCATGGGCAGGGACGTATTCCCCCAGGCCAGGTTGCTCAGAGCATTTATTGGTATTTGTTTTGCAGGCATTGAGAACCTGCCGTGCGAGCTACAGAGGAACTTCCAGCTGATGCGGGAGCTGGATCAGAGAACAGAAGGTGTGTTCAGGTATTTCGGCAAGCAAAGGCTGAGAGAGCCTGGCCTGAAGGATGGGAAGAGCTCAATGGAGACTGGGCTTTAGAAGATGCGTCTCCCTTCTACTGCTGTTCCTTTTCTCAGCCTCAGTGCTCTGCAGTGTTTGTTTCTTTCCTGTAAGGGTACAGCTCACAGGGCTTGATTTTGTTTTCAGTTTTATTTCTTAGCTGTGTGATCCTGGTGTTCAGTGGCCCCTTGGGTGACCTTCCTTGCATGTATTTCCATATCTACCCAGGTCTAGATTCCTGTGTGCCTGGCAGGACCGTTTTTTCTTCCTTTTTGAAGTTTTTGTTGGTAGCTGGGTGCACAGTAATGATTCTCGGTTTGAACCATTAGAACAGTAAGTGACTGTGCTGCAAATAGAATGTTCTGCATGTGGGAAGAGAGGCTGAAGCTTGTGAACCCTTGGGTTCAGTTTCTGATCTTAACTGTGAATTAACTGTAAATCAACCTTCAAATTAGCTGTAAAACACTTCAGAAAGCAGAACCACAGCACAAGTGTCAATGAGTGAATGCCTTTAACTTAACTGGTTTGTTTTTAAAAAGGCAAATGCATTAAGGAATTGAGGGGAGTCCAAAAGCTGTCAGGAAGGGTCTCGTAAATACCGTTAAGAAGTAGAAGAAGAAAAATTTAGAAATAATGTGCTTTGGATGACAGCTCTCTCACGGGTATCTCCTTTGCTTTTCAGATAAAAAAGCAGAGATCGACAGCTTGGCAGCAGAATACATCGAGTCAGTGAAGAACATGTTACCTGAAGAGCGAGTGGAGCACCTCAAGAAGATCCAGAGTGCCTACAGCAAGTGTAAAGAGTACAGCGATGACAAAGTGCAGCTGGCCATGCAGACCTACGAGATGGTGAGCCATGAGACTTTGGAAAAACGGCTCTGGAATGGTGCACATGGAGACACTTCCGCAGCATCAGCTTTCCCTGACATACCTTTTTTTTGCTTAAATATCTTACTGAAACAAATTATTAGTCCTCAAGCTTATTTGTCTCACTGTTGCCATCCCCAGAAAGCCTTCTCCTGTGGCACTAAGTTTCTCTTCTGTTGAAGAATTAGTGAGTTTATCCTCCTTGGAGGTGGCATTATCGGTGGTACCCATCTGCTGTGTGGTAATGCCAGCAAATTTACCACACTCCCTCCTCCCTAGCAGCTCTCCATCACCGATAATTTGTTTGAGGCTGGTTATCGTTGAAAGCAAAATTTTTTAAGCCAGCTGCTGTACCATATTGTGGAGGAATAGCAGGAATTCTGCTCAATTGCCTTGGTTTATTGGACATTAACATTTCTTCGATTGACCTTGTGGGAAAATGCCATTTCTTGAGATACAGCTTTCCACTTTTTTTTTGTCTGTACCCGTCTCTTGAATAATTCTTATCTCAGTGTGTTTTACCCCCTGGATAAAACTTGAGTGAGGGAAGTCCTTTTGACTGTGCTAAGTTTGTAGAGGTGCTTTGTAGAGATGCTTTAAGTTCTGCTGCTGCTGTAGTGGATGTTTTATTGCCATCAAATACTGCAGAAAAGGAAATTACATCACAGGACTATCAGTGCCCTAGATAACTAGTGAAATAACTAGTACAGCAGTGGCACAACTTGGAGGTGATGGCTTAAAATGCCTGTTTTGTAAGTCACATTATTACAGTCACAGTAATACATGGTGGTTATTGTGTGTTGACTTGATCTTAGGGATAGTCAGCTTCTGCCTGTATTTATTGCTAAACTTCTTCGCTTAGCATGGCAGTGGAGTACCAGGAAAAAAAATTAACTGCTCTACTCGACACATTTCAAGGTCTATATTTGAATTTTGAAAATCGCGGGGACAAAACAGTTATTTTTAGTATCTTCCATCTTGTCTTGTTCTACAAATCATTAATCTGAGTTGCTTTGACTCTCCTTTATGTTGCCTTCCTTTTCTTTCCGTTCTCCTTGCATGTAGAGGGATTGGATCCTTTTGCTTTTGCCTGATGTCCTCTCCACCTTCTTTCCCTTTGTGTGTGCCATTTCCCTTTTCCCAGCTTGTACCTCTTCCACGTCTTGCTCTGTAAAACTACACTCTGTTCATGCCGATAACAGCCATGTTTTAGCCCTTCCTGTTTTCACTTGTGGCTCTTTTTTGTGTTTTTTTTGTGATTCAGTTTGTGGTTTCCTCTTGGTGCAGGTGGATAAGCACATCCGCCGGCTGGATGCAGACTTGGCGCGGTTTGAAGCCGATCTCAAAGATAAACTGGAAGGCAGTGACTTCGAAACCCCTGGATCTCGAAGCTTGAAAAGTGGGTAAATTTTATACAATTGAGAGCCTTTTCCAGTACTGAGAGTATCAAATCAGGAAGGCTGAGATGTAAACTAGGCTCTTATTTCTGGAGGAGGTGCACCATAATGCACTTCTCTGCTTGTTTTTAATGCTCTTCAAAATGTTTACAGTAGACAAGAGATGAAGAGAAATGTAGTGCTGGGGTGAAACTTACTGTCATTTTCACTGATCATCTTGAGGTTACTGGTTGTAAGGAGGGTGCTATGCCAAGACTGCACAGATGTGTGTAACAGTCTTAGTTTCAGGCTTGATCTGTTACTTACTAAGATCTTTTTGAAGAGAGATTTTTTTCCTCCTTTTACCAGAATTTGGGTACTAACCAAGGTGAAAAATGCAGGAAGAATTAGGAGTTAAAGGAAGATACCAATTCCTGTAGTGTATACTGAAATATTGTTGGATTACAGTGACATTTGAGTGTGGATACAGCAGCACGGCACAGCTTTATGCCTTTGAACTATGAAATAAGGGGTAAGAGTAGGGAGGTGCAGATAAAAGTTATGTTAGTTATTGAGTAACCTATTAACTATGTTTTAAAAATACTGCACGTCCAATCCAGTGTGATGCTGTTTATAACTTGTGCTAACGCTGCAGTGCTTTAATTGCTAAACCTGCAAATACAAGAGTTTGGTGCTCAGTTGTACTTGTCAACTTGGTGTATTTGTGGCTTAAAAGTGCATTTCAGTGAGCATATTCAATTACATATATCAGAAGGATTACTCAATTACATATGAAATAGGGATTTCAAGGCAATAACTGCATCAAAAGAACAACATCTGGGGATGTTTCTGCCACTCCGATAGGCTGAAGCGATGGGGTTGTTCTTCCTTTCTAGAGGGACGAAGTCAGAAAGACAAAAGAAGCTCTCGTGGTCGAGGCAGGAGAACATCTGAAGAAGACACACCAAAGAAAAAGAAGCTCAAAGGAGGGTAAGGCAGAGCCAAGCACAGCTCCAGGGCCTTGGGATTGACACTTCATAAATTTTCCACATGCTTGTGTTACCCTATTTATCAACTCTGGATGGTGAGCAGTGTTAAGAATGTTCCAGTCTTACTCCATTTCATTAATGTCGTGCTTAGGACAAGCCAGCATTGCTAATTAACTCCTTGGTTGGCATGTGGAAGTTCAGCATGCTTGGAACACTCTGACTGGAAGGACAAGATCAGCCTCCTTGCTGCTGTTGGCAAGCTGGTAGAAAATAGCTTTGTTTTTTGTCACAGGGCTATTTTTAACTGTTGCTTGTGGTCTTGATGGTAAAAAGAAACACACACTTGTCACACATCAGGACAGAAACTGATGTTGTGCTGCTGTTCTAGAAATCTTGGAGAATCTGGGGGATTGTTTTCAAAGGATTGTGTCTTAGATAGCCTTGAATAACCTGATTTGGTTTTGAGAGTAAAGGAGGAAAGCATGTCCCCTCTCTGAGATGTGATTTATATTAAAGAGGCTCAGTTTATTCTGATATTTTCAGTTGGCTAAATGGAGGGGCAGAAAACTAAAAATAGTTCCTATGGACTGCTACTGACTTGTCAGAGTAAGAGGGTCCACTCATACCTGATAATGAGAAAAAATTGTATATTAAAACAGGCTGGGGAGAAAATCCAAACAGGTTAATCTACCCACAAGCAGGAGTGGTCTGTATGATAATTTTGTTACTTTACTCATGACATCTACAAATCCCTCTCTTAATCCTTTCTATCCATACTGTGTTTGAGCCAGCCTACCTTATGATTTTAATTACTGGATAATTAAAGTGTGGTAATGTAATACAGACTCTTAAGTAGGGTCTATGTAGTTTAAGGAAGATACTGTAAAACACTAATTTTCCCAAGTGGGATTTAGATCTTGGAAACATCGAATCCCAGAATGGTTTGTGTTGGGAGGCACCTTAAAGCTCATCCCATTCCACCCCCTGCCATGGGCAGGGACACCTCCCACTAGACCAGGTTGTTCCAAGTCTGGCCGTGAACGCTTCAGGGGCAGAGCAGCCACAGCTTCTCTGGGCAACCTGTGCCGGGGTCTCACCACCTCACGGGGAAGAATTTCTTCCCAATATCCCATCTAACCCTCTCCTCTGGCAGTGGGAAGCTCCCTTGTCCTGTCATTCCAGGCCCTTGTAACACAGTGTTGTCTGCAGCTGAGAAGTGTTTTGTCTTCTCCCTGTCCTTACCCACAGATCTGAGTTTGCTGATACCATCCTGTCAGTGCATCCCTCGGATGTCCTGGACATGCCAGTGGATCCCAACGAACCCACCTACTGTCTGTGTCACCAGGTGTCCTATGGAGAGATGATTGGCTGTGACAACCCAGATGTAAGCACTTGAGATACCGCTTCTTTTCAGATGTTAGCTGCATCCCAGCTCTGTGAAATCCAAGGAGAGGGTCCTTGCTCAGTTAGGTCACACCAAATGACAGGAACATTTGTGAATCTCTAACAGTCTCCTCTGTGGGTTTTTCCTTTCTCTTTTGCAGTGCCCAATTGAGTGGTTCCACTTTGCTTGTGTGGACCTGACCACCAAACCAAAAGGGAAATGGTGAGTGTGACAACATTCAGCTTTGGGATTTTTATCAGGCTGCTGTTTGCCAGAAGAATTAAAACCCTGTTGTGACCCTTACAGAGGAGCTTTGCTCTCCTCATCAGATGGTTTGCATCCTCTATGATTGGGAATTGTGTTTAAGGGTAGAAGGTACAAGGGGAACCTTGTTCTTAAAATCTGTTTCCACAGAAGTCTTAGGATCTGGTGGGAGCAAAACTGCCTGATAAACAGAGTAGGTTTTGATCTGAGGCTTGTGTAAACATGGACATTACAGCTGAGGTTTGCAGTATTGTCACTAATTGTAACTGTGCTTAAAACTGAGAGACATGTACCTATTCATTTCAGGGCAAATTTTGAAGACTTCTCAGGGGTTTACTTCTGTATGGGCTCACCTCTGAAAGGATCATTGGCTTGTCAGTTTTATATAGTGAACTGTTTTCATCGAATTAACAAGTTGCCTTTCAGAAACAGACTTAAGTGGCACAAATAATAAAAATAGTTCTTGAGCTCTGTGCTGTTAATTTCAATAGCTAATTACTGCCTCTTCTTCCCTGCAGGTTTTGTCCTCGTTGTGTTCAGGAAAGAAAGAAAAAGAAGTAAGAAGTAGAGGGGAGTATACCGCTGAGGCAAGAAGAATTTAATATATTCCTTCATTCATGTTGCAATATTACCTTTGATTATTTTTTGTTAATCCATCTTTTTCCGGTATGATATTTAATTATCCAGTGGCCAGTTGAAATTTCTGTTCTTTCATGAGAAAATTACTTTGGGAGGGAGTCCCAAATTCCTTTGCCACGGAGATTTTATTTATGTTAGTCTTGCACAATAATACGGAGAGAGTGTGTTGCCTTTCCTGTCTGTTTCCATTTCCCTGAAGATCCTTTAAGTACATCACTGTGAAGATGAAACCTACAGTATTCTTTGAGAGAGAGAAGGTTGGATTTATTAACAAATTAAGATGAAGGCCTCAATTGTTATCTGTGATTGCCTGTGTGGCACCTGGGTAATCAGGAAATCAGGTTTTAGGGAAAGGTTCCGTGAAGACACTGTTTGTTCCGGTGGTGGTGTGGCTCTACTATTGAGAGAGGCCGTTCAGGAATGTTCTGACGTGACTTTTTGTCTCTTTTTATTGGGCCACATTTGCATGTTCTTGACTGTTTTACGCTGCCTTTCAGATGATGAATGTGAATCATTGTGTTAGCACAGTGTCAGTGGCTGCAGCAGAAGGGAGAGAGGAAATCAGGAGTGGGAAGGCAAAAGTCTCTGTTCTTTCCTTCCTCTGAGTTATAGTGGATGCGGTAGTTGAGGGAAGAGCAGAGGTAAGTCTTGGCTTTATATCTGTCTCCTGCATCCTGAGGCTTACCTCAGGTAAGCCTGCAATGAAAGATGTAGTGGGAAAAGGTGCTTCTGCTGGCAGAGGGAGGGGAAAAAAGCCCCAAACTCATGAACTTTGCTGGCTCTGGTCCCTGATGGGTGTTGGTGGCAGCCCTTTGCAGGGCACTGTGTTTTTTTCCATACCAGTGTGCAGGGACTTTTTGTACAGACTGCTGGAAAGGCATAAAGCAACTTCTGGATAAGCTTTTCTACTCAGATTCTGGCACCTGTTTTCAAAAGAAAAAAGGCTTTTGCTGTTACACTGAGCCTCTTGTATTTTGCAAGGAAGGAAAGTAGAAAACAGTCCTGCCACTTCTCCTTTCCTCTGTGGGGCTTTGTGCCTGCTGCTGACATAGAAGAAACCTCTCAATCCTGAGGCAGCTTTTCTGTGAACATTGATTTATTACATCTCCTCTGGGAAAAAATCCCTGTCTCCAGGGTCCTGTCGTTTCCAGTGTGATGTTGCACGTGTTTTCGCTACGTTGCATCACAGAGAGATGAAGTTTCCATAGTTCTGTGTCTGAGATGATGCACATTTGTCACTGCTGCCATAGAATAGCACTGGGAAAGCAGGCAGGGAAGTGAGAACCAGAGTGCTGGAGGGAAGGAGGAGGAACAGCACAGTCACACAAACCTGAACTTGGAGGTACAGCCAGCCCTTTTTTTCCTCCTGCCTCTTTATGAGTGCAAATCTGTGATACCTCAGGAGCCAGCCTGTAATCCAGTGACCAGTGGGTGAGAGCTGCACCTCCTTCACCCACTGCACTGGATTTAGTTGGAGCATTACTGTGTCCTGACAACTCGTGTTGATGCTGTTCCAGGTTTTATTTTCCTTTTTCATCCAATGGTGTTGGAGACAACATTTTTTCCCCTTTTTTCCTAAGGCTTTATTAGTACCAGTATTGCCATAGATGAAGCATTTGATTTGAAACAGTCTCAAAATTCCTGTCTGGAGGTCTTGCTGGAAACATGCCATGAGGGAAGAGAGCAGATCTGGGTGAGCTAGTGTGGAGCTGACTTCCCTCAGCTCTGAATCTGTGGTCAGGTAGGATAAGAAAACACACTTTTTAGAAGTACTTTTGGGAATTTGAAGAGCGTTTTCTATTTTAACCAGCATAGCAAGAAGGAAAACAAATCTAGAAGGTAGAGTCCTCAAAAGGAAGGATGAATAGTGTGAGATATAACATTCTCCTCTTCTTTACAACATCTCTGGTGTGTAAAGCATCTGAGATCTGATACCAGCAATAAAGTCTCCCACTGGGAACATGCCACTGCAGGGCTTGGATGGGCTCAGGAGTGTATCCTGCTCCTCCCTCCCTTAGACCTTGTAAGGTTGTAGAGATTTTTTACAACTCCTTGTAGGCAGAAACACCAGCAGCCTTCATTTTTGCTTACTAAAGGATTTAAATCTTCTGACTTTTGAATGTACAGTGTTAAATGTTTCCTGGAGAAGGGTGATCCCTAAAGGAATGTCCCACTAACCATTGTCCAAAAAAGCCCCACCTGGGGCCCACCTTTACTGCAGCTCATCCAAACTGGAGATCGAAGTGACTTTCACCCAATTACCGAAACGAGAAAAAAAATTAAGGAATGTAAAGTTTAAAAAAAAAAGTATATGTGTATTTTTGGATCTTGGAGATGTTGGATTATATTATAAATAAAGTATTTTTGGGAATAAATGTGTGAGAAAGGGGGCAGGGTCGGGGGGGGGTGCTGTTGCAACCTCCGGCCGCCAGGGGGCGATGCCGCCCGCCCCCTGGCGGCTTGGAGTGAGGCCCGTGGAGCGTCCCGGCGCTTCCAGGCCACGGAGCGTCCTTGGCCTTTCCTGGTGCAGCGGGATAATCCCGAATTCCACCGCCCGCTCCGCGGTAAGCCCCACTGCGAGCAGTGCGTGGGGCTGCGGTGTCCCGGGGCAGTGTGGTGGGAGCAGCGGAAGAGACTCCCTGAGGCGCTGGGCTAGCGGCGCTCCCCACCCCTCGCCTGCCTTCACCTCTGAGTCCCCTCACGGCAGTAGGGAGCGGGGAGGGGGCAGCAAACACAGCCGCGGCTTTTCCCATGGCTTCAGCAGTGCTGTGGAGCCGCGGGGCCGCCTGGCTGAGGAGCTGCCGCGGGAGGGTCCTGCAGCGCCGCGAGGGCCGGGATCCGCCGGGCGTGCCCCGGTGCGGGGCTGGCAGGGGCTGCGCCGGCTCCCCGGAGGTGGTGCCGACCTGCGAGCGCTACGCGGTGCGGCGGCTGCCCTTCGCCCGGCTGGCGGACGGCGATGTGGCGTTCTTCGAGCGCCTCATGCCCGGCAGAGTCGTCACCGGCGAGGAGGTGAAGCCATTTAACGTGGACTGGCTGAAGTCGGTGCGAGGTAAGCGAGCTGGTTGATGTGCACGATTGGTAAAACCTCCTTCCTGCCTCTGTTAATTACCGGAGAAAAAGTTTGCCAAAGGAAATCTCATCTTTATTTACGGCGGATCACATCTATACAGACTAGAATATGCTGAGCTGGAAGGGACGCACGAGGATCATCGAGTCCAACTCCTGGTCCTGCACCAGCACCCCAACAATCCCACCCTGTGTCTGAGAGCGTTGTCCAAACACTCCTTGAGCTCTGGCAGCCTTGGGGCCCTGACCATTCTCTGGGGAGCCTATTCGGTGCCCCACCACACTCTGAGAGAAGAACCTTTTCCTGATATCCAGTCTAACCCTCCCCTGACACAGCTCCAGCCCTTCTCTCGTGTCCTATCAAGGGTCACCAGAGAACACAGATGAGTGCATTCTCCTCCAGAATTAGTTTTTGTCATAAAAATATTCCTTTGAGAATTACCTGATACCTGGTAAACTTTTAGACTTCCATTGAAAAAAAAAAATCTAAACCCTGTTGCTTAGTAATTAATTTTTTCCTGAAACGAATTGATTCAGTTAAGAGTTTTGACTGAGCTTCAGGAAAGAATCTGAAAGCTTTCAGGAGACTTGATTGTGGCCTTCCAGTACATTAAGGGGGCTTATAAAAAAGAGGGAGAGGGACTTTTTGTATAGACCTGGAGCGGCAGAACCAGGGTTAATGGCTTCCCATTGCCAGAGGGCAGGGATAGGTGAGCTGTTGGGAACAAATTGTTCCCTGTGAGGGTGGTGAGGCCCTGGCCCAGGTTGCCCAGAGAAGCTGTGGCTGCCCCATCCCTGGAAGTGTCCAAGGCCAGGTTGGATGGGGCTTGGAGCAACCTGGGATAGTGGAAGGTGTCCCTGCCTGTGGCAGGGGGTGGAATGGGATGAGCTTTTAGATCTCTCACAACCCAATTCATCCTGTGATTCTGTGATTCTGAATCATACATTGTGAATTCTCTGTTGCTCCTGTCAAAGATTTAATGAGAATTTAAACCATTTCCCATCTCCCCTAGCAGCATCCAAGTCTGCCTGCACATGCAAAGTTTTTGCAGGGCTTTAAGGGAAAGGCTGCTCTTGAAATGTTTGCTGTCAAAGTGGTTGAAATGCCTAACAGTGGAGGGAGCATTGTTATTTCCCACCTTGTGCTTTCCCACCTGTTTCTTTCTGACTTCTGCAGAGCCACAGCTTGCCCTGAGAGTCCCTTGCTTTCTTTGCAGGCTGCAGCCAGCTGGTGTTGAAGCCACAGACAACAGCAGAGGTGTCTCAGGTTCTCAGGTAACGTGCACCTTTTCTGCTGGGCTTGGTGCTGAGGAGACTCAAGTTCTGTCAGGGAGGATCCGACAGGTGAAGAGAACTTGTAGGTATTCAGACACCAGTTTCTTAGGCATTGGAGTTGCTGAGGCAGTTTTCTTCATGACTTTTCTACTGTGATAAATGCCTAAAATTAGCTATTGTATAAGTGCTCAGAGAGCAGAAGTTGCATGAAGGATTCAGGAAGGTCTGTTTGTAAAGGTAAAGGAGGTTAGGGCAGAACTGGGCAGTTTGAGGATCTGTTTTATCCACCTCCTGTGGTTCACTGGTGTGAGCACAGGTCTGGTTGGACAGTAGTGTGCTGGATCAGTGGTTGGCTGAAGAGCTGAAAGCTGCAGGAACTGGCTCCTGACTGTTGAAACAGGGATGCAGAGCACAGGAAAGGCAGGCAGGGCTTCTGAAGGAACTCTAGTGGTATGGTGCTCTGTGCCATCCCTTGTGCAAGAGCTGCTGTGAACTCGGAGAGGATGTGGCGGGTGGAGCAGCTGAGGCACAGGTGCACATTTGGTTGCCTACAGGGCATTAATTTCCTGGGAGGAGGAAGGGGGCAGTCATGTCTGAAACCACTGCCAGAGGCTAGCTCTCAGAGCCCACTGAGGAGGCGAAGTGTTAACACAGACTGCTGCAGGAATAGTTTCTGTAGAAACATAAGCAGTGCTTTCAAGGCTGCTGTTGTGTGCCAGATGTGTAGATACCCCACGTGTTAATTCTTTGCTCAGTGCTGGGCTAAGTTCAGGCAGGAGTTGCACTTTCTCACTTTGGCACTGAAACTGTCCTTGCATCAATCGGGTGAAATACTGATTAATTTTAAGGAGCCTGTCACAAGAGTAGATATTAATGTGGAGGTGAAACCCCTCTGACAGACTGATTATGGCCTTAAATGCATAAAAATTCAGAAACCTTTTTTCTTCCAGGTATTGCCATGAGAGGAACCTGGCAGTGAACCCTCAGGGGGGTAATACGGGCCTTGTTGGGGGCAGTGTTCCTGTCTTTGATGAGATCATTCTCTCCACTGCTCTCATGAACCGGATCATCAGCTTTGACAAGGTGTCTGGTAAATATCACAGAGATGTGAGGCACGGGAATGAGCCAGGCGTTTTCCTGGGAACAGATAACAGTGAAATCATCAGGGTTCAGCCCAGCAGCATCATAAGGAGGTTTGTTTGGATTTGGAGAGCTAGGGGTCAGGCTGGTGTGAATATCTCAGTTCAGAGAGAGAACAGGCAGAGATACATTTAATGTGATTGTGTTTTAACAGTCCAGAGTTGTGGATGACCAGATGTTAAGGCAATGGCAAAGCTCCCCAAGGGTTGAGGAGGGGACAATTCCCTGGAGCATGCATAGATGCCTTGTGCATTTAAACTGAATCCCAGGGAGTTTTGGAGGAAGAGGTGGTTGCATCTACTCGTGCTGCTCCTGCCTCTTGAGGAGGCAACTTCTTCTCAGCCATCAGCTTGTAGCAGGACATTTCTGTTCCAGGAATTCTTGTGTGCCAAGCGGGCTGTGTCTTGGAGAGACTCAATGAGTACTTGGAGCAGCAGGGGTTTATCATGCCGCTCGACCTGGGAGCCAAAGGCAGCTGTCACATCGGGGGGAACGTGGCCACCAACGCCGGAGGCTTGCGGCTCTTGAGATACGGCTCTCTGCGAGGGACGGTGCTGGGCCTGGAAGTGGTAAGGCGAGTACCTGACAGTTCCTTTCTCGGTTTAATCCTCTGCTTCTCACTGCTTCCCGCTCTTCTAACTATCCGGCACGCGGAGAAGTCCCTCTCCAGTGTTCCACTCTTAACTTTTCCTTGTTGGGCTCCTTTGAGAAGGGTCAGCACATGTCTTCATGCATGTAGCATCTGTTATTGCTGCTGCCGTTTCCAGCTGTAACTTCAGTGCTTGCTGACAGACGTGATGTTAGGTGGTTTTCTAATCCAGAGAAGTGAAAAGAAGGTAGGGAGAGATTGGGGGATCCCAGGTTACCTGCATGAAGTTGGTTCCTCTGAGCAGTGGGCCTTTGGAACACTCTGCTAAATCCATCCCGCAGCACTCTCTTCTAGTGGCTACTCACTTGGCTTTTAATAGAATCATAGGATCACAAACTGGTTTGGGTTGGATGGGACCTTAAACATCATCTTAAGGCTTAAAGTCCATCCCATAACTGAGCTGCCTGCTTTAGGTTCATTTGGCCACTGGCTTTATCCTAGAGTCTCAAGTGTCCCTCAGTTGCTCCTGTCCTACAGGCAAGTGTGTCAGTGTGTAAAGGCTGGATTAGGAATTATAAAAGTTTTCAGGGCTGGGGAGCAAAACACTAGTAGGAAATAAATTGGGCAGGGAACAAAAGCGTGGTGTGGTTTTATTGTGTAGACTTAGAAAGGAGAGCATTTGTCTCAAGCCAGTCCCTCTAGTGTCAAAATAGCCTTTAGTAACATGTCTTGGAGATATTCAGCCTTGATTTAAGGCTCAAGTTGTAAAGGGTTTACTGCAGTGTGCTTAACTGTTCACTATTTCAAGTAGCTGTTCTTGCTTCTACTGGATAACTGGAGCTAGGGCTGCAGAAAATGGCTGGTTTTCTCTATCACTAGTAAGAATAGCAGAACAAACTGGATCTTTTGTTACTACTTGTCCTGCTGGAAGGAGAGAAGTATGGGGAAAATATCTACTCTATCCTACTCAGGTAGGATACAGGGGAGAGGAAGAGCTGGGAATGGAGGAGCAATGTGGGACTGGGCTGCAGCTGTGTCCCCCTGCTCAAGGTGAGTGGCACTTCCCATCAGCTTGATCATAGACAGGTTCATGACAGCAGATTCCTTTCCAGGTGCTCTGACTGGGCCTCCGTGTTCCCACAGGTGCTGGCTGATGGCTCAGCTCTGGACTGTCTGGCCTCTCTGCGCAAAGACAACACGGGCTATGACCTGAAACAGCTCTTCATCGGATCCGAGGGGACCTTGGGAGTTATCACTGCTGTCTCCATACTCTGTCCTCAGAAGCCTAAGGCTGTCAATCTGGCATTCCTAGGTAGGAGCTGATATCAATGGTTTCACACCTGAATTCAGAGACTGGCAAGGGAATAGGCATGGAGAGGAGAAAGCACTGCTCAACCTGCTGAGCTGGACTGCCAGCATCAGCTGCTTTCTGGGAAATAGTATAGGGTTCTGTGCTGAAATACTTGTGCAGAAATTTAATATCTGTTGAAATACCTTCAAGGGCAGGTTGTTCTGTAAGGTGTAAGTGGAGCCAGGAGCTTAGCAGGGTGAGGAGGCGGGCAGGACAGTCCCCTCACTGATGAGGGCCTGATACGACAGTCTCAAGAGGTGAGCAGGGCATGACTGTGACAGTAGTCAGAGACAGCCAGGTAAGTGACAAGGTGACAAGGCAAGGCTGGGAGGTCATGTCTGCAGGTCAGGCTCTGGATCAGCAGAGTACATGGCCAGGCACATCTGCTTAAAAGCTGCTTCTGGGTGTCCCTCAGCACGTCCAGAGTTGTTTGTGGGGAGCCTTCACTGAGACTTTTTTCTTCTCAAAAACCTCCAAAGTATTTGGAGTGGGGTCTATTTTTGTTCCTGATTCCTCTCTGTGTTCTGTCTGAAGGGTGTCAGAGTTTTGCTAAGGTTCTGGAAACATTCACGGTCTGCAGGGCCATGCTGGGTGAGATCCTGTCAGCCTATGAGTTCATGGATGAGAAGTGCATGGAATTGGTTGAGAGACATCTCAAGCTGTCCAGCCCAGTGTCAGGTACCAGTGACAGTCACACTGTCGAAAGGGGCGTTGTACTGCTTGGGGATTTTTTTACTAGTTTTAAGCACCTTTGTAAAGTGACTTATTTTTAAAAGTTGACTCACTGACTTTTGTACTCAATATTCCATTCCAAACACCTTTTATCTTTAAAGATGAGACTTTTTACTTGTACTTGTCCCCACAAAACTGCTAGTTTTCTGAAGAGTGGTGGCTAAAGATATAGCATGTCAGATAAAACATTGCCCTCTCTGGCACCAGAGAGTCTAGGCACATAACATGTGGGGAAAGCTCCAAAACCTGCTGTAAAATCCTCTGTTTTACCCCAGAACATCTACTTATTGTGTTCTCCCTCACTCTCAGACAGCCCTTTTTATGTTTTAATTGAAACTTCGGGATCTAACTCAACCCATGATGAAGAAAAATTGAACAACTTCCTAGAACAGGCCATGGCTTCTGGTTTGGTCTCTGATGGAACTGTGGCAACAGATGATATGAAAATAAAGGCAAGTCAGCATTTCCTCTTCCACAAATCTCTTTGACGTGGATTTGTATTTTTTATAGGGAGATGTTCAGACTGATGTTTGGTATAAACATGGAACCCTACTTGATTTATATGGATTTCTATGATTGTTGATTCCTCAGGCGCTGTGGAGCCTGCGGGAGAGGATCACAGAGGCCCTCACTCATGATGGTTATGTCTACAAGTACGACATCTCTCTGCCCGTGGGAAAGCTCTATGACCTCGTGACTGACATGAGGGCTCGGCTGGGCCAGAGTGCCAAAAATGTGGTGGGCTATGGCCACTTGGGTAAGTGGGGATGCTGGGAAAGGAGGTGATTGCCTTTCTGTGCTCCAGGTTTCACTGTGCATCAATTAGTGAGAGGCTTAAATTGAGGGCTGTGGAAGAGGAGGGTGCATCAGGATCTTTGTGTTTGGATTTCACTGCTTTCAGACTGTTTCCCATACACTGATGGCAGGTTGCTGGCCAGTGAGCCATGGAACTGGTCGTTTGTATCTTCTTGCTGTGTACTTTCTATTTAAACATGTAATTTGTTCAGTTGGACCATCAATTTGGTTAATGTACTTAGACACATTTGGCAGATAAACTCTTTCTAGTCTGAAGTGATTAATCCTACTGGAAATCAATTTTTTGAGCTGTTAACCCTCCAACAGAGACTGATAAAGATAATGCACAGAAAGGCTGCTACATTTGTCAGCATGCTGGGAAGCTAATCTGATTTTACAAGCAGGTAAATTGGTCGATTAGCAGAGCTGTTCTGTTACAAAGAAAACATGGAACACTCTTTAGCACAATTGATTAAGGATGATTTGAAAGACAGGTTGCGTAACAAAGGCTCACTGTGGTAGCTCTCGGTTTTGAGGACTAAGCTGTGTGTGGTGAGGGTTTGCTGGGATGCAGGAAGAGGTTCCGGAGGGAGGAGGATGAGTAAGTTTGGTTTATCTTTGTGTGTTTTGTCTTCGGAGTAGCCAGCAACTCTGTGCTTAATCAAATACCATCACACACAGTGGCAAAAGGAGAAACTGTTCTGCTTTCTTTGTTTCTGTTGACATGGTGCCAAAGCGCATTTAGAGCATTGCACAAACATAATAGGGAGAGAAAAAGTGATGAAGGGCCATGTTAAAATCTAATGATCATTATGAAATGCCATTGGGGAAGTCTTTGTCATGCCATCAACATGGTGGCACAATCATTAATGCAGCACAGTGGGAATTTTAAAATCACAAAAGTCGGCATTTGAAAGTAGCTTAACTTGGAACCCTTCCTCAAATATTGCAGTGGAAGAATGGAAAATCAAAGATCCTATTTGAATTATTTGTGCACGGAGAGGCTGACGTTTGTAGGACAGTGAGCTTGTCCTTTTTGCACAGTTTGCAGACTAACAAAGGCCCTGTTGTTTGAGTACGTGGAGGAGCCAGAAATGAGTATCCATTGCAGGGTCACCAGGTTTTTCTCCCAGACCCACCTGTGCAATGTTTTCTTCCAGGAGACGGGAACTTGCACTTGAACATCACGGCAGAGTCCTACAGCCATTCCCTGCTGGATGCCATCGAGCCCTTTGTGTATGAGTGGACTGCGAGATGCAGTGGAAGCATCAGTGCAGAGCACGGGCTGGGCTTCAAAAAGAAGCAGTTCATTCAGTACAGCAAACCCAGCGAGGCTGTCGTGCTCATGCAGAGGTTCAAAGCCATGCTGGACCCCAAAGGGATCCTCAACCCCTACAAGACGCTGCCCTCAGCTCCCGAGAGCAGCACGTGCTGAGGAGCCAGCAGAGCAGGCACCTGCTCTGCACCTGCACTTTAGCCATAAACACCCTGGTGGATCAGCAAGCACGTGGAGTGCTCCGTGTTTGATTTCGTTAGTGGGATGGAACAAGTAAAGGAACATGGTTGTTCTATTCAGGGGTGCTTGCTCTTGCTGAAGAACTTACTGCTGGGTTTCCTATTTAGTCTGAACATTGAAACCAAACATGGAGGTACTGTGTGTGTATGAGTATTCCAGCTCGCCTTTCCCTTAGTTTGCTCTGATTTATCAGTGACAGCAGCCAAAGGAGGTATTTTCTCTCTTGGAGTGTGCAAGTGAAGCATCAGAGGCACAGGAGAACCTGTGGATGCAAATCTTCCAAGTGAAGGTGTTGCTCTTCCTTGCTTGTTTTATCTAATACACTTATCCCAAAGCCCACAACAGCATCAGATTATGCCCTCTTCAGTGATGCCACCTCCAGGCTTCCCAAATAGGCATCAGTGTTGTCCCATGTACAGGTTTGCTGTCCTGGAAGGACTGGGCAGAGAAGAGAAGGTGCCTGGAGACCCAACTTCTGGATTTTATCAGCTGGAGGAGAAATACCAGCAGCTAGGCTGAGGGAGGGGATCCCAGGACATTTGTCTGGCAGTGGCAGGCTCTAGGCGTGCCAGTATTTCTTGCTTCCTGGACTTCCAGTCTGTCCTTCACAGCAAATCATTATTTGTTCTCACAGAGAGATGTAAAATTCTCTCTCTCAACCTGGCTGGATAATATCTCAGAAAAGCCCAAGTGGTAATCCAAAAGGATGGGGCTTAGAGCAACCTGATCTAGTGGAAGGTGTCCCTGTCCATAGCAGGGGAGTGGAATGAGATGGGCTTTAAGGTCTCTTCCAACCCCAAGCACTCTGTGATTCTGCGCTGGGAGTGCTGTGGACTCTCTGGAAGGACAACAGGCCTTGCAGAGGGAGCTGGACAGATGGACCATGGGGCAATTGTCAGTGGCACGGAACTTACTAAGTCCAAGTGCTGGATTCCGTGTCCAAGGAGGAGTAACACTGAGCACAAGTGTGAGTTGGGAGAGAGGTGGCTGGGGAGCAGCCCTGCAGAAAGGATCTGGGGGTGCTGATTGGCAGCAGCTCAGTGGGAACCATTGCCAGGAGGGCAAATGGCATCCTGGGGGCATCCCAGACAGCACGGCCAGGAGGTCAGGAGAGGGGATGGTCCGGCTGTGCTCTGCAGTGGTGCGGCCTCCCTCGGAGCACCCCAGCATTAAAGGTGATGGGAAGGTACTTGAATGTGTCCAGAAGAGGACAACCATGCAGGTCCCGTGTCCTGGGAGGAGCCTGAGGGCACTGGGTTGTCTGGTTTGGAAAGAAGGAGGCTGAGGGGCCTCTCATCCCCCTCTGCAGCTTCCTGAGGAGGGAATGTGGAGAGAGAAGTGCTAATCTCATGGGAATGGCTCAAAGCAGTGCCAGGGGAGGTTCAGGNTTCAGGGTGGTCATTAGGAAGTGTTTCTTTATAGAGCAAATAATCCAATACTGCTCTAGGCTTCCTGGAGAGGTGGCCTTCAGACCACCAGTGTTTAAGAGGCATTTGGACAATGGTGTAACTTTAGGGCAGCCCTGAGCTGGTCAGGCAGTTGGACCAGATAATTATCTCAAGTTCCTTCCAGATGGACTGTTCTATGCTAACATGGAGGGGTTTGTTGGTTTGGGGTTTTGGTTTTATTTGCTACAGTCTGTTTTGCAATAAGAGATTGTAATTTATGGTTTGTTGTACAAAACCACATTGTCACCCTTCTGCTACAGAGGGCAGTGAGTCATTCATCTTCTGGTTTACTTGGTGCTTACTAGTCACATCCGTATTTACCGATACATGTCACTCTTAATCCAGGCTCGGTTGTATCCAAATGAAGCAGGTGATGATTAGGAAGAGCCCAGGGATTTGCCAAAGTCAAATAATGTCATAACCTGACCACCTTCTACAACAGAAAAACAATTTCTGTCAACATGGGGAGAACAGTGGTTGTCAGCAAAGCCTTTGATGCTGTTTCCTACAGTCTTCTTCAGGCTGGACAGTCTAGTGGACAGTCCAGCGACCTGGTCTAGTGGAAGGTGTCCCCTGCCCCTGGCAGGGGGATTGTGATTCTGTGATTCTCCTGGACCGCCTGGGTGGGCTGCAAGACAGGTGAGAAGCTGTCTCAGAGGCTGTTCTCAAGAGGGTGCCAACTGATAGCTTTTACTCAGGTGTACGGGTCTGGAAAGCCTTACTGGATGCCATGAGAGTAGGAAAGGTGGTGTCTTACGCAGTAGCCATTTTCTCTGCTGGCTGCTTTTCAGTAGTTTTGGCTCTTCCACAGAGCAGTGAAATAAATGGCATCCAGAGCCTTGTTCTTGGAAGAAAAATCATCCTAAAAAGCGTTTTCTTGTGTTTTAATGCAGAACACAATCTCTGTAAGGCTGCACACTGTCGGATTGCACTAAGGATGTTGGCTTGTCCTAAGCACTGTGTTACAACACCCTTCACAATACAATCACACCTCTCTCAGCTTGGCCACATGGAATCTTTTGTCAGAAATACTTCCATATGTTACATGGCCTGCCAGTGTCTAGTCCTGCCCTCCAGTCTTGTCCCTTCAACCCTTTCTCTCAGCTATGGCACGTTCCCTACCTCTCCCTTCATCCATCAGAACCAGTCAGAGAGGAGCTGATGGTCCTCTGCTGGGGTGGAGCGAAATGAATGATGCTGTCGTTAGCAGAGAGGAAGAATTTCTTCATGGAAGCAGTGTTCAGGCATTGGAAGGGGCTGCCTGGGGAGGTGGTGGAGTCCCTATCCCTGGAGATGTTCAGAGAACACCTGGATGTGGCACTCACTGCTCTGGGCTGGTTAGCGAGGTGGGGATTGGACTCAGTGATCCTGGAGGTCTCTTCCAATCCAAGTGATTCTGGACTACTGTGGTTCTTTGAAAAGAGAAGACAGCTTGTGCAACACAGCCTGTGCTGCTTGGGTGTGGGTGACGCGAAAGTTTAGAAAGTCCATGATGTCTTTGGAGAAGAAACACGCAGGATTTGCTTTCTGCCAGGATAGGCTGATGCAGCTCATTCTTTCTGGATCAGGCTCTTTATATCCTCTGCCCTTTTCCTACACCATTCGTTCTCTTTTTTCCCCCAGACTACTATCACTGTTTAAAATACAGTCTTTCCACCTGAAAGGCTCTTTTTGGGAAGCGGAACTTTCTATACTTCTCTTTTACAGCTATGTGTAGAGAAAGTGCTCAGGAAGGAGACACACAACCCCGTGCTGTGCCCAGAGAAGTTCTGGCACAGCTCAACTTAACCATCCTCATTACACCTGAAGATCCTAAAGCTTCATGTGAGTTTTACTGTTTCACTGAACACTAGAGCAGTTCCCTGAGGGAATACAAGGGAGGAGTTAGTGTAGGGTTATAACATCTTTCCTAGACCTTACTTCTGTGTTCTTGGTGATGCTTTCTAATAGTGGTGCACTGTTGTTTATAGGAGGGAGAGACAGGGTGGGTATGTGTATTTTTAGAATGAATCATTGTGTCAAGAATTTCTTGTCCAAAATCCTATTTTTTTCTGGATAGACTTAAATATTAGAATGTTATAGATGCTCTACACTTTGAAGCAGTGGCCTTCTGGCACAGTGAGGAAGCACTGGACTCTCTATACTGGTTTTGCCTCTCTCTGTACTGGTTTATGGCTGGAATATAGTTAATTTTCTGCACAGTAGCTGGTCTGGATCTGTGTTTGGATCAGTGATGGAAGCACAGGAATGGTGTAACTGTTGCACGATGGTGCTTGCACATCATCAAGGTCTTACCTGCTCCTCACCCTGCCCCACCAGCGAGGGTTGGGGTGTTCAAGGAGCTGGGAGGGGACACAGCTGACCCTGACAGACAACAGAGATCTCCCACACCACAAGATGCTGTGCTGAGCAATAACTGCTGGGGAAGAAGGAGGAATGGGGGCGTTCCCAAGTCACCGTTACGCATGATAGAGCCCAGCTTTCCTGGGAATGGCTGAAATCTGCCTGCGACGGGAAGCAGGGAATTAATTCCTTTTGTTTTGCTTGCATGTGCAGGTTTTCTCTTACCTGTCAAACTGCCTTTATCACAACCCATGAGTTTTTGCACTTGGACCCTTCAGATTCTCCCCATCCCACTGCGTGGGGCCAAGCACCCCCGGGGACTGACCTCCAGCAGGAAGCAGCAGCAGGATGGAGTGATGAATCCAGCATCCTGCCCCAGCTCACCAATCCTACGTCACCTGGCTGACCTTCCCTGCCCTGCTGTCTGAGCAACCCACCCCCACGTGAAGTATTCCTGCCTGGTCCCATTTATTTTTTTTGGCGTAACCAAAGCTGACAATTTGTGTACAACACCCCAGGAGAGAGCAATGAATCAATTGTAAAAGTGTAAAAAATGGGCTTTTGTGATCCGTGGGCTCTACCAGCTCCTGAGCGAGAAATGGCACAGTTGACGTGTGTAATGTAACAGGAGAAAGAGGTCACTGAAATGTGCCCCCCTTGCCAGCAGCAGCTGGTGCTGTGCCAAGAGTAACCCTAGAAATTCTCCATAAAGGAGCACATTGACTCACGTTCTACCAAGAAACTCAAGGAAAGCAACTCTACACCTTGCTAATCTCTGCATCTTGGTAAGCACTGGGATTGGGGCTGGCCTGGGGAAGCTGTGATTTAAAAAGAAATGCTGTGTATTTGGGCACTCTGGAGATGTAGCAACTTAGGTGAAGGATCCTGGAGTGCTGAGGATTTGGCTGATGGTGGGGCAGTTTGGGCCAACAGCATACAAGGCTTAGAAAGGTGGCACTGTGTGTGGAGAGGGAAAGGGGACCACAAGGAGGTGCATGGAACGTGGCATGGCCATAAGAGACCAAAAGGAACAACTCAATCCCCCCTAATCCAGGCTGGGAGATGTGGGTACACTTTTGTTGCCCAAATGAGGAGTGCATTGGCTTCATCCCAGCATGGGGAGCGGGGAGATGACCCTACCTCCAGACCTGCAGGACACATCCTGCTCTCCCAGGACAAACTGGAACCATCAAACCCAGTTTGTGAAGTGCTGGTGTACAGCAGGCTCAGTGAAATCTAAAATTCATGCATAATACAAGTTGTAACAGTTGTTAATAACACCAGAGACAAGGCATGAAACAGTGCCCATTTAGGTGCAAGAGTTCTCCCTCCCAAGGCCTGGATACAGCCAAGTCTCTTAAGCTGTTAACCTGCAGCTACAATAATTGCATTTTTACCAGAAAATTTGAAGTCTAAATGTTTTAAGAGAAATTTTCCATAGGTGAACACTGTTCCTATTTTGCTGTTGTCCTTAATTTGCTCTTACCAAATGTGTCTGGCAGGGAATTACTGTCCTAACCCACAGAGCAAGAAGTGGAGAAAAGGGACAGCAGGCACTGACCATGGCCCCAGGCAATGTGATATTGTGCAGGGTGACAAAGGTCCAGTGCCCTCCACCAACCCTCTCTCCCCAGCACCCTGCCCGGATCCTGCTGGGAGCCCCCCCACACCTTCCCCAGCAGCCAGGAGGGAAAAGGATCCCCACTAAGGAATCCCTGTTGGACCTTTCCTTCCCTGCAAAGCTGTTGTGAATGCTGTGTCCTGAGGCAGCTCTTTATACCTGTGTTGATGTCCTGCCATACCAGCGCTTTTCATGGCTTATTAATTAACTCCCACCCACTCCTGGGAACACCTAGCCACTCCCTTTGTCCTCACCTATCCCAGCCATTTATAGCAGTGAAGGGATGCTAGAAATAGAGACGTGGCCACTAAGAGACAGAGGAGACGAACAAGTACTGGAGTCGATTTGCAAAGGAGATATTTTGCAGCTCGCAGCAGCATGAAAAGCCCTGGGTGCGCTCCAAGGTAAGGGCAGAGGGAGCTCAGTGTTGGGGATGCTGAATTAAAACTTGCTTTGCAGGAAGGTCTGGTTCAAATAATCCCTGGAAGTTGTTCATAACCCATAGAGTTAGTTACACTTTTCTCCAGAGAAGGGATTAATTTTGCCATTAATATTTCTTCCTGTGTTCCGGGTCTTTTAATTTAAAAGAACCTTGTTAGTTTGATGCAGAGGTCTGTTATTTTCAGTTTAAGCCAAAGGAACAACAAGGGGGTTCCAAGCCTTAAAGCATCCATAGCTGCACCTCTAAGGTAGTTTTCCATGTTTTCTTCCCAGCTGGGAGACGGCATAGCACAGGCTGGAAAGGCAAGTGGAGCCTCTGGCACCAGCCCTTCCGAGTGCCCTGTGGGTTTTTTGACTCCTTAGAAGAATTTTGTGTTTAGCAGTCAGTTCTAAAGTGCTTCTTGAAGGGCTCCCAGGCTGGTTCAGGTAACTTCAGCATGACATTAGAACCGGGGCTTTTTCTCTCGAGCTTTGCTTTGCCAGATCTTGGAGGTCTTTTCCAACCTAAATGATCCCATGATGTTGTTCAGGTCAGAGACTTGCAGTGTTGTGACAAAGGGGGGTGTGTGTGACACCACGGGAACAGTCCTTGAGGCTCTCACAGAGGAGTGCCAGGGCGCTGGGGGCTGAGCCGGGGGTGAAACCCCAGTGCAGGTGTGCAGACATAGAATAAGAATATTCTGAGCTGGAAGGGTTCCACAGGGATCATGGAGTGCAACTCCTGGTCCTGCACAGGACAACCCCAAGGATCACATCAAGTGCCTAAGAGCATTCTCCAAATGCTTCTTGATATTCTCATAATTTCCATGACATATATTTGAAGCACAGAGCACCTGAAATGTAATTGTTGTTCTCTGCAGACTTTCAAGAAGTTGTCAAGTCTTATTCTGGAATGAGTACTGGAAGCAAGGTCTGGTAGCAGATCCCACACTGGTCCTGTGCTGTTTTCTGTGAGAGCAGTCCCACTGTTTTCAAAACAGAGTGTGTATGCTCCAGGTAGAGATCCTACATGCTTTCTATCAGTAAAGCCCCTGAAACATTTCAAAAGCTAATTTGTTTCCAAGCACAACATCTGCAGAAATGATGGAGGCTTGTTGTAAGAGGAAGGAAAGGTGCCATCTGTTTGCTCCGTGACAGGTTTATTCAGCACTTTATTCCCAGTGTGTGTGTGTGGGAATGTCACCCTGAAGCCAGTGACACCCCTGTGAGTGCAACTGCGGGTGACCGAGCCTGGGGGCTGATGGGGACAGGACCCCCTGCAGTGGCCAGGCACAGGACTCCACGTGTGCACCGACCGGCACCTCGTGTACCTGCCACTCCTCTTGTCATCCTCCGGGTTTCCATTTTCCCACACTTCTCCCTGGGGATCTCCTCGATCCCTGCCCTTGGCCCTTCCCTTGGACACTTTCCTCGCTCGCCTTTGCTGGGCTGCGGTGCAGCAGAGTCCCCTCCATGTCCCCACTCCTTGCTGCTCCCTGGCCTGAAAGGCAAATACCTTTCCATCCATCCATCCATCGATCCATCCATCCATCCATCCCAGACACAGCAACAAGCACCATGCTATGAGAATGCATTATTTGTCATCCTGGGGACAAGAAACCTGTCATTTCTGTATGGGGACTGGCACCTCCATGGACCATGTGCTGCAGAAATCAGTCACTCTTGCTCCTTAAAACTGGCCATTCCAGGAAGTTGCCATGGGTTTGGCCTTGATAATTTGAACCTTTATTCCTCCCTGTGTCTCCAGGTGCAAAATCCAGGTGTTGTTTGGTTTGGGGAACATCCAGACAAAATGGGTCTGCTGGGAGCATTCAGTTAGGCTAGAGATAAGCTGGGTGTGCTGAATGTGTATGAAGATTTGGATACAGGATAGCACTGTGTAATCTTTTTTTAAGTAAACAAAATATTGTGGGATGCCTTCAGGTGATAAGATGTAGAGGTCTACATCTCCAAGGACTGGGGATTGTCCCATTCCCATCCCCCTAACAAGCCTGGGACCAAAAAATTAGGAAATTCTCATGAAGTGTTGCCTGCAGCTCTGTCTTGAATCTCTTTGTGCAGAAGCTGTGCTGCAAATTCCTGTCAGAGGTTGGTATCAGCAAGGGCTGAGGGTCTTCCCTGTCTTTGAGAAGAGCTTGGAGCCTTTCTTGCTCCCTTGGGAGAGTGGAAACCACGAGTGTGACCATACCGTGCTGTAAAGTGGGATTTTATCTTCTTAAAACAGTGTAAAGCCTAAGCCTGTTCTGCTGCATTTGGGGCATGTCTGAAAACGTGGAATTCACACAGAGTTAAAAAACCATCTAGGATGAGAGAAGTCAGATCAAACTTGGTGATGAAAAATTCCTTTTTGGAGGGCATCAAACTTTCAAAAGATCCTCTCTGTGTGCCAGCTGGAGTGCCCTGGTTGTGATCATGGTACCATAGGAAGTTTTCAGTTGGAAGGGGCCTTAAAGACCATCCCTTTCCAACCCCCTGCCGTGCGCCGGGACACCTTGATGCATGGTGTTTGCTTAATTAGTGCTGGAAAAGACTCCCTCCTCATCGTTATCCAGCTCTCACATTTGAAAGTGGAGTATAATTAATCCATTACAGATGCTGTTGGGTAATTTGATTTTCTGTCTTGAAAAATCTTACTTATACTGAAAAAGAACCTCAGTTTAGTGGGTTTTTTTCCAATCCCCATCTTCTGGAGTGATGTGATTACAGGAGCCACTCAGGTTTCTCACCAGGGAAGTCTTTATACCCCTACAAAGGGCTTGTTTTCTAGTGAATAATCTAGGAGTTTGAATAGTGAATAAGCTCTAAAGCCCCAGAAAACCAAAAGAAAAGCAAAACAAAAGACTGCCAAGCAGAGCAGGAAGCTGTGGGAAGAGCTTAGGCTCTGCCCAAAGTACACTGTGTCTTGCCAAAGGCCAAAATTAGGAGAATAATAGTGAAAATGCAATTTCTCACTGTCTTGCCTCTAATGCCAGAGCTGCTGAGAGGCCAGAGGTGACTGCTACCACTGAGATGTAAAACTGTGCTCCTGATGATTAAAATTCCCAAGGGCAAGATGTGAAATTTGGTGGTTTGGGGAAGGACTATCAGATAAAAATCTACTGAAACTCTTCTTTTTTTTCCAGGCATATCAGGTGTCTCATCATTTTCAGCCTCTGCCTGGGACTTATGTTCCTCTCGGGATTCTTCCATATGAAGGATAAGAATTACAGGTAAGTGAGGCAGAAGCAATGTTGCACAGCTTTGTGTGCCCAGGGCAGCCAGGACCTGACCTCTGACACCTGATTTAGCTCTCATGAGGCTTAGGCTAATGCTGGAAGAGCAGCGGCCCAAAAGCAGGTCCTGGGTCCGTGTCTGGGGAAGGAATCAGCCAAAGTGCAGCTCTTTGGGACAAAATCAGCTGTGTGGGAAAAGAAAAGAGAATTGAGCTGAAGTCTTTGGTAAGTGAGAACCTGAAGAAGGAGAAAACTGTCTGCCATCTACACTGGAGGGGTGGGGCTGGTTTGGGTGCAGCTTTGTACCTGCTGCAGGTGTGGTATCAGGAGAGCACTCGGGTTTGGCTTTGCCAGGTCTCAGAGATGGAGTGCAGTTCCAGAGTCTCTTTGCTCCGTCACCTTCCTGCAGAATCTCAAAGAGTCACGAGGAGCTGCTGATCCCTCCCACACTGTGCCATGCCAAGACAAATGTCATGTTCCTCAAGACCCACAAGACAGCCAGCAGCACCGTGCTCAACATCATGTTCAGGTTTGCAGAGAGGTACAGCCTCACTGTTGCCCTCCCCGCTGACCAGCTCCTCCACCTGGGATACCCAAGGACTTTTGTGGCCCACTTTGTGGAGGGTTTTGAAGCTATAGGCCAAAACTACAACATCATGTGCAACCACCTGCGGTTTAACCCCTTGGAGGTAAGAAAGAGCCACAACACCTGTGGAGAAACCTGGCTGGGACAGCAGTACCTCAGGACTAACGTCTTCTTCCCCCCACAAATAGGTGCGAAAGGTGATGGCAGCCAACACCTTCTACTTCTCCATCCTGAGGAACCCCATTCCTCTGCTGGAGTCTTCCTACATCTACTACAAGAACAATGTCCCTGCCTTCAGGAGCTCCAAGGATGTGAACGAGTTCCTGGCATCACCCACAAAGTATTACCACCCAGCAGATTACAGGCAAAACATCTATGCCAGGAATATCATGTGGTTTGACTTTGGCTACGATAACAACGCGGAGGACGACACAAGGTACACCCAGGCTGTCCTGGAGGAGATTGAGCAGAACTTCCACCTCATCTTGATAGCAGACTACTTTGATGAGTCCATGATCCTCTTGAAGCACGCTTTGTGCTGGGATCTGGATGACGTGATTTACTTCAAGCTCAATTCCAGAAGCCATGACACTGTCCAGACGTTGACTCCGGAAAGCGAGGAGCGAATAAAAGCGTGGTGCTCGCTGGACTGGAAGCTCTACCTGCACTTCAACCAGAGCTTCTGGAGGAGAATTGAGGAGACCATAGGGCTCGAGGTGCTGGAGAAGGAGGTGGATCACCTGCGAACTAGACAGAAGGAGCTCATGGAGACCTGTCTTTCAGAGCAGGAGGCAGTGGGGAAGGAGCACATCAGGAACAAAGCTCTCCTGCCTTTCCAGTCAGGGGCTGCCCATATCCTGGGGTACAACCTCAAACAAAACTTGGACAACAGGACTCTGAGAACCTGCCAAAAAATGGTCATGCCAGAGCTCCAGTACACATCTTACCTATATGCTGTCCAACACCCACATAAGAAGAGGAAGCAACTGGGATTGCCATTGCTGTGGAACAGCCTCCAGGAGAAGATGCAGCTCCCAACACCCAACTAGGATACGTGACAACACACCATGGCTTTGCATGCTTTGCATCACCCCATGTCTGACACATAACTGACCCACAGGACTCTTGTACGTGAGGGAGAGGCAGTGGGGGCTTTGTTTGGGGTCACCAATGTGGTTGTTGGTCCCTTTTCGGGGACTCTGAGCCAAAGACTCTGTGTTGGCCGGATCCTGGGCGATCCCTCCTGCCTGCTCCCAGCTCCTGGGAGTGCTGGGCCAGCTGCAGCTGGCATAGACATTCCAGCCTCTTAATCATTAATCACGAGCGTGATTATTTGCTTTCATTTGATTTTATTTGATATCCATCATTACATCCAGTCTGTTCTCAGCTCAGTGGAGCAAGTCCTGATTTGGGGGCTTTAGAGGAGGGAAATGAGGGAAGCGTGATGAGGGGACACAGCGCTCAGAGGAGCAGAAGAGATGTTGGGTGTCCCATCCAGCAGCATCCACACTCAGAATGGACTAACCACCATGTGCTGCCAGGGCTGCCTTTGGGATGGGAGTCCTGAGCATCCTGTCCAAAGCCAGGCAGGCTGGCTGACTTTCCCCATGGCATGTAAGCTATGCATCTCACATGTGTCATGAGGTGCAGTGGCCCTTGTCCCACGTGGGACGGGTTGGTGCTCCCCTGGGAGTAGGTTTTGTGGTTTTGCCTCTCTCTCTCACTGGCGGTCCCTGGTCCCTGGGCATGGATGGTCCTTTGGGCTCGGCATCCCTGAAGCCCTTTCTCAGCAGAGGCTTTGTTGTGGCTCCCCTTGCTGTGTTGGCCAAACTCTCCAGCACAGATTAGGAAGGGAGGCACAGCTTTGGGCACACCGGTGCCATCCAGGTCTCCGCTGCCACCTCGAGCAGCACAAGCAGGAGGAGATGCTGGCTCAGCTTTAAAATGTCTTGCAATCTTGGCACTGACAGGTGTGTAGGGAACAGGTGACAAGCAGGGACACCAAATCCATTGGCCTTGGTGTTGCCATCCACACAAACTTTCCTGGCACTGCCATAGCAGCAGGGCCCTGGATGACGGCATGGGGAGGATGGATCGGGGTCACTTGGCTGGCAGTGTTGTCTTGGGGATGAAGCTGTGGGGGCAGCTCTGGCCAGGAAGCAGGAGTGATGCTGTCGAGGAGAGGGGTGGGAACCAAAGCATGGATTTTCCTCAGGTGTGTTTAAACCAAGCAGGGAAGAAGCTGAGGCAGGGGTTAATCAGCCCAGGTGACCAGCAGGAACAATGCAGATTAACATCACTTTCACGGTCCTCTGCTACAGGAACCTTCACTAAAATTAGCTCAAGGCTTGGGAGGCACTTGCAGCAGCAGGGCGGAGCAGCTGGAGCCCACGTGGTCACCCTGGGCCATCCCGGGGGCCCTTCGTGGACAGTTCTGCAGCCTCCACCTCAATTTTCGCCTTGGAGCTTCTGATCCGTGACTTGCTGTGTGAATTTTGTCAAGCCCTTTTAGCTAAACTGATGGCAGAGGTGGAATATAGGTATAAAAATCGTTTCTTAGTAGCTGATCTATGTGCAGGGGGCGACCTGGAAAGTCTGGGGATCCTGGGTGACTGGGGGTCCTGATTGGGCTGGGGATCCTGGAAATGCTGAGTGTCTTGGGAGGATTAGGGATTTGGGGGAGGTTGGGGGTCCTAGGAAGGCTGGGGATCCTGGAAAGGCTGGGAATCCTGGAAGGGCTGAGGGTCCTGGGAAGGTTGGGTGTCCTGGGAGGGCTGGGACACTCTTGACCAGAGCCCCCAGGCTGGGAAGCTGACGACAGGGTGGACTGTGGTGAACACGGGCTTTAGCACCTGGATAGGGAGGTCTGGCCTCTCCCAGCCTGCAGGAGGAGGGCATCTGAGGCAGGAGATGCAATCCCCACCCCGTGGCTCTTTCTGCATCCCCTCCCGGGGGGTCCGAGCGAGGTGGCTCGGCAGCCGCGGGGCCCCAGCCCTGCCCGAGCCCATAACGGCGCCTTTGTGCCTCGGGCACCGCACCAGCGGCTCCGCTGCTGACTCAGGGATTTTTCTTGGGCACCACCGCCGTGGGAGCCCCGTGACCCATCGGTGGGGGAACCCTGTGAGGGGAGGGGGTGGCAGCGAAGCAGCGAGGCGACATCTCTGCAGAAAGCCAGCAACAACGACAGCCGGTGTTACCCCGTGGTGGCACCGAGGGACAGAGAGGACCCTCCAGCTGAGCAGGACCCGGTGAGTGCCTTTGCTTTCCCCGGGGGTGTTGGATCAGCAAGAGCTCCTGATGAAACCGCAGGCGAAAGTGGCTCATTGCTGCCTCAGCTGTGCCTGGAGTGGGATGCCCATCTCCTCCTGCGGCAATAATCTGCAGGGAAGTGTAGGGACATGTAAGCTGGGGACAGCTGACCACAGTGTCACTCCTGTCCCTGAAGGAAAGGTATTTGGGAACAGCTTGCGCCCACTGCCACAGGGACAGCCTGGCCAGGGACCCCACTGTTCATGCTGTACACCTCAGGTTCCCCCCAGAGGAGGGGGAACAAGGGGCCAGCTGGATCCATTGCACTGGAGGTACCAGAGACACAGGACAAAACACTTTGACCCCCTAGCGACAAGCTCGGACTGATCTGAGTCTGTGGACTCTGCCCTCCCAACACCCACTTGGAGGAGGTGGAGGACTGCAGATCTCAACCTGCCCTTTGCTCACTGGCCTTGATTTCCCAGAAGAGCATCTTAAAGATCAAATTCATTTTATTTTGGGGTCCCCAGGTCAGGGTACCCAAAGTCCTGGCCCACCTTTCAGCTATGGTGACTTGCCAGCACACATTCAGCCCCTCTCCACCCCAGCCCTGCCCGTCAGCCCTGCTCCCCGGGGGATTACCCAAACCCAAGCCCACCAATTTAAACCCCAAACCCTTCCAAGGACAACTCAGCTCCCCTGGCCATGCCCAGCAGTGGGTCCCCCATGCCTTCATCAACCCCCATCCTTCTGCTGCAGCTGCCATGAGCTCCCGGCACTTCCCTGCCCGGACCGTGCTCTTCGAGAGGGAATCCAACGGAGTCACGTACCGAGTGCCCGCCCTGCTCTACCTGCCCTGCGTGGCCAAGCTGCTGGCATTCGCCGAGGAGCGGCTCAGCACCGACGATGCCCACGCCAACCTGCTGGTGCTGCGCCGCGGCACCATCTATGGCAGCTACGTGGAGGTGGGACAGGGACACGCAGGGCTGGGGACACACTGGGGCTTGTCCTCATCGCTTGGGTGGCACAGCCAAAGTCCTGGAGGCAGCCACGTGGGGAGGGGAGGCTGGGATGGGTGAAGTGTGTGAGTCACACACTCATGAAATGGTTTGGGTTGGAAGTGACCTCCAAAGCCATCTTGTTCCAACCTCTGCCATGGATGGGGAAACTTTCCACTAGACCAGGTTGCTCCAAGCCCTGTCCAATCTAGCTTGGAACAGTTCTGGGGATGGGACAGCCACAGCTGCTCTGGGGAAAAAGTGGGATGATCCTCACCCCTCTCATCTCTCTCCACCCTCTCCTCCTCCTCCTTACTGGGCAGTGGGAAGACATGCGTGTGCTGGAGACAGCAACGCTGCAGCACCATCGGTCTATGAACCCCTGCCCGCTCTATGATGAGTTCACGGGCACCCTCTTCCTCTTCTTCATCACGGTGCTGGGCAGGACACCCGAAGCCTACCAGATTGTCACTGGCCAAAACGTCACCCGCCTCTGCTGTGTCACCAGCACCGACCAGGGCCTGAGCTGGAGCACAGCCACAGACCTGACACAGCAGGTCATTGGTGCAACCATCAAAGGTACCCAACTGGAGGGGAGTGAGGAGAGGGAAGAGCAGCCAGCAAGGGGGTAGCCGTGAGTTTTGGCCTCCTGGACCTACCTGTGGTGTCACTGGTGGGTAACCTTCGGGTAGGAAGCCCACAGGCTTTCAAAAAGGTGTAAGAGGCCCTCAAGTAGAGGGGAGAAGGGATGGAGGGAATATCTCTATCACTTACTGGGAGTGGGGAGAAGATGGAGAGGCCCCATAGCCATGGGTAGGACCATGTGTGAGGACAAGCAGGCAGCACCCAGCTCTGTTGCCCTCCCATCCCACCACCTGGCTGGGCTTGACTGGGAGGAAGCCCTGGACACCCTTCCACGTGGCTGGGCACCAGAGTGGTCAGTCTTAACCCCATCCCACTTTCACCCCAGACCATCTCCTTTCCCCAGACTGGGCGACGTTCGCGCTGGGCCCTGGGCACGGGATCCAGCTGCGTTCCGGCCGGCTGCTGGTGCCCGCCTACAGCTACCACATCGACTGCAAGGAGTGCTTTGGGCAGCTCTGCAAGACCACCCCACACTCCTTCGCCTTCTACAGCGACGACCACGGCCGTGGCTGGCGCTTCGGGGAGTTCATCCCCAACCTGCAGACGGGCGAGTGCCAGCTGGTCTCAGTGGACGAGGAGGATGGATCCAATGTCCTCTACTGCAACGCCCGCAGCCCCTTGGGCTTCAGGGTCCAGGCGCTCAGCACGGACGACGGGGCCGTCTTCCACGGGGGGCAGCTGGTCCAGCGGCTGGTTGAGCCCCCCCATGGCTGTCACGGCAGTGTCATTGGCTTCCCCGCACCATTCGTGTACGTCCCCAGCACCCCCCAGGACCCCGGGATGCCCCTCCGGGGCTCTGTTCACCAGCTGCTCCCTGGGATGCTCCGAGGGTGTTGGCACCTGCCCACCCAACAGGCAGCAGGTGCTGAGCTGCCCACGGGCAACCACCATGAGCCAGATGAGCCCAGTGAGGATTGTCCTACCCCAGGGCAGCACCATCGTGCCCACAGTGTCACCTTGGTCCAGGGAAACCCTACAGCGACCCCCAACCCCACTCCGTTCTTCCAAGCACCAACGTGGATCCTCTACTCCCACCCCACCAGCTCCATGTCGCGGGTCAACATGGGGGTTCACCTGAGCACCTTCCCCAGGGACGCGGAGAGCTGGACAGAGCCCTGGGTCATCTACGAGGGCCCGAGCGCTTACTCGGACCTGGCTTACATGGAGCTGCCCTACAGGGAGGCGCCGGTGGCCGGCGGCAGGGCCATCGTGTTCGCCTGCCTCTACGAGAACGGGCTGAGGTCGCCGTACGAGCAGATCTCCTTCAGCATGTTCACACTGCACGACGTGCTCCAGAACATCCCCCTGACAGCCACTGCTCCCCGGCGCGGCCCCGCGCGCCACGGGAAGCGGAGGCGAAGGAGCTGCCTCGTCTCCTAGTGCCCCCCTGGGTCAGCTCCCCCTGCCCCCCAGTGCTGGATCCCACGGCATCAAGCCACCATCCACCATCCACGTCGCACAGAGATGTGTTACTGTCCCCAAACTGGGTTTTATCTCATTTTTATTGCTATATTTTTAATTATATATTGGTTGGGTGGGGCGGCTCGTGCCCCCAGCCCAGCTCCAGGCTCCTCTCCAAGTGAGAGCCACCTCAAGAAACAGATACTGGGGGGCAACAGCAGCAGTGCAGGGGGGAGGCAGACAGGGGTACCCAGTGCCATCCATGTGTGCCAGCTGCTGGATCAGGGGGACTCCGCTCCACCTGTGCAATCCTGGTACCAGTACCCTGCTCCGAGGCTTATCCTCCCCTTGTTACAAATAGTTACGCTATATAAATATTTTATGTTATATAAATATGTTATGTTATATGAATATGTTATATAATGCTAAATTGCTTCTATTTCATGAAAAAACTTTTTCTCAATGGTCTCTCTGAAGTGAGGGTTTGGGCTGGGGTAGAGTTCAGTTCCTTCATCGTAGCTGGGATGGGGCTGACTTTTAGGTTTGGGCTGATGATAAAGAAATGTTTGTGTTGCATCACTTGTTTGTCTGGGGTTTTAGTTCTCTGTCTTTGTTATTTTCCTTTTCATTACAATTTTTTATTGTATTTCAATTATTAAACTGTTCTTATATCAACCTAGGACTCGTCTCACTTTTACACTTCCAATTCTCTCCCCATCCAGAGGGATGGGGGTGAGTGGCAGAGTGGTGCTCAGGTGCCAGCTGAGGTTCAACCACCACGATGGCCCAGTTACTGTTGGCCCCGGGCTTTGGTTTTTTATGTGCCGTGGCCCTCGCTGCTCTCCTCTGACCCTTGTCAGTCTGGGCACAAACCCCACCCAGCACAGGCAGGCTCCAGCCCACACCGGGTCCTGTAAAGGTTTTGGGGAGGGAGTTGAACACAGCAGTGGGGTCCTGGTCCTGGGAACGAGCAGCAGCTCCTCCTGACATGTGTGGGTGACCTTTGGGGGGCTACACCTCAATTCCAGCCCTGCCTCCCCCAGCACAACTCCATCAAAGTGCCCCAGCTCGGCTTCTCTGGCCTCCTTCACCTCTCCTGCCCTGTGCAGGTGACAAACACCAGCTCAAATGCCCTAAATACAAACTGATTAACAAAAATTAAGTTAGTGTCCATCTCTTCTCTCTGTGACACCATCATGGCACATTTTGCACTGGGGTACCTACCTGGAGGCTGGAAAGCAGTAGACAACACAGAGAACAGAAATTTCAGTTCCCTTGAAGCTGCAGAATAGAACTTAAAGACTAACTAGCAAATTAGATAAAAGAATGTAAAAGACACACAAGATGCTAAACGTAGCTGGAACCAGTGGAGAAACAGATAACGAGGAACCTAAGTGGTTTTTAGGGCAAAGTTATGTAACAAGAAACAACAGCTCATGCCCAAAGAAAAGTCCAAGGCAAAGTCACGATGTTGGGGGTACTCAGTGAGTACAACCACTGGAGACCCCTTTAGACAACCCTCTAGGACCATTAAAATACTTCCAGTAGAGACAAGACATGTAAATTAGTTCTAGGAAAAGTGATGTTTATGCATTAGCTAGGAAGTATGCTGTAATGAATATGTATGATCAGGATAGAATAAATACCCTGTTGTTAAGTTCCACAACACACATTCGATTAGAGGAAAAATCCTCCGAATGTGCCCAGCGCTAATAAAGAATGCCTGCTTTCTAACAGTTCAAATTGTGTCAGCAAGTTTGTCCTCCGGCCGATTTCGGTATCACAAGGAGCAGCCGAGGCAGCTGCTGGGCTCGTGCCGGGGCGCCGGGAGCCAGGTCCCCACCTCCACCCCTCACCGGGCCAGTTTCCAATCCCAGACGGCTGCCGGCCCCTGGGATGTGGCCCGGGCCGCGGGCTCTGCACGGGAGCAGCCCTTGGCACGCCGGCCCCGCGCTCTGCTGGGTGTCTGTCCCCCACGGGGGTCTCTGTCCGTCCGTCTCACACGGGGCTCGTGCAGCGGGCTGGTGTCACAGCTCCCCACCACGGCGTGTGCCAGCAGCCCAGGGACACCCGGGGTGACACCTCCTCCGAGCGGCAGCCTCCTGGCACCACCGGCGGGCCCTACTTCCCCTCGCAGAAGCCACAGAGGCAGCCGAGGCAGCCGTTGAGGATCTGCAGCAAGGCCAGCACCATCTCGGCGGCGCTGATGAGCAGCAGGAGCGAGAAGAGGACGACGTGCCAGGTCACGATGCCCTCGGGCTCCAGGCAAATGCTCCAGGTTCTCCGATTGTACAGGTAGTTCTCAGCCCTGTGTGACGGGAAGGGGAGAAGGTAGAGGATGCTGCCTGCAGCAGGTCGGGAATCCCGTTGCTTTCTACCAGGAGAGTGTCCCACACACCTCATCCTTCATCCTGAGGATGAGCGGGCTGAGGGGGGGATGGTGGAGATGGAAAGTACCACGCAGAAATCCGTGGAAGGTGAGGACTTCTTGAGCTGCCAGGGTCTTGCATCAATCACCACTAGCAAGTGCCCACCCATCCCACCACCATAATTAACTCACTCAATTAGCAATAAATGGATGAGGCAGCACCGGTGATTCAGTCCCTCACCTGGCATCAGGCCCCTGGCCAATGGTATCCAGGAAGGGATAACCCCAGAGCGCTCCCTGCCTGAGGCCCAGCTCGGTGGTGTTGTAGAAGCAGAGGGGGCCGTTGGTCAAGCCCACCCCGGAGAGGACGAAGCAGGCGGCAGCGCCCAGGAGCGCCAGCTTGGAGAGCACCACGGAGATGAACGCCTGTGGGGAGCACCCGTGGGGGCAGCGGGGACACACAGAGTCAGGGGGGCTCCAAAACGCAGCTGCAGGTTGTCAGCAGAGTTTGGGAGGGGCGAAAACTCCGCTCCCCAGCTGAGGCTGAGCACGGAGCCATCACTGCGCTGGGCAGAAGTGGGCGGGGAGCGGGGAGAGGCTGGGACCTGCAGAGCACATCCCAGCACTCATACGAAGCCCTGTCCTCTGGGGAGGTGGCTCCATGGGGTGCCACCACAGGGGCCACGGGAGAGGGGCACCCTGCCATGACCCACCACAGAGCCATTGGAGAGGGGGGATCTGTGCCATGTCCCACCATAGGGCCACTGGGGAGGGACACCCCGCCAGAACCTGCTGTGGGAGAGGGGCACCCACCACATTCCACCATGGGACCGTGAGAGAGGGGGCTGTGACCCAGCACAGGAGAGGGGGGACCCTGTCACAATCCAGCGTGCGGCCATGGGAAAGGAGGGCCATGGGAGAGGTGGGGCACAGCCACATCCCACCCACGCCGCCGGCACAGCTTTAGGTCGGGTGCCGGCCCTGCCTTACGTTGTGGCGGGTGCCGCAGTCGGAGCAGCCGCCGCATCGCCACCCCAGCGCCGTGACGTGGGTCGCTGCCAGCAGCACCTGCGGGGAGCACAGCGCGGTTGGGGGACAACTCCTGCCCTGCTCCACCCCTCCGTCCCTGATGCAGCCCCGGGAGGAAGGACGGGTGCGGCCCGCGGTACTCACGGCGATGCCGCCTCCCCAGACGCCCGGCACGGCCCTGGCCTGGCCGCTGATGTGCCCCTCCCACAGGTACTTGGATGCTCCGCCAGGGAAGAGCAGGAGGACGCTGGCTGCCACCGAGAGCGTGCCCAGCGCCAGCAGGCAGGGACCCACGATCCGGCTGCACCTCCCCACACACATGGCTGTCCTGCATTGGAACAGAGAGGAGGAGGTGGAGAAGAAAGGGCTGCGTTCAGCCCCGTGGTGTCCCACGGCTTCCCCACCCCGAGCCCATCTCACAGCTATGGTGGACAGGAGTTGCTGGGTTGTGGTGTTGGCTCCAAGCCCCCCACCACTGGCACTGCCCCTACTTGAGGGCAATTTCCAATGGAAATCCTAATATTTCTTTGGCAAACAGGCAATGCAGTTCCCACACCAAGCCCCAAGACCTGTGTGACTGCAGGGCTGGCTCCTCCAAAATGTGTCCCTGCCCACGGCAGGGGTTGGAATGAAATGATCTTTAAGGTCCCTTCCAACCCAAACCAGTCTGCGGTTCTGTGAAAATGTTACTGCAGGGAGTCAGCCACCCACCATGGCTCAGTTTGGCTTTCAGTGTTTACATCGAGCAGGAGGGGGCCAGAAAAGAGGCAAAATCCTTCAACAAGGTTTGTGAAAGCACATCCAATCAAATCCAACAGCAACCCTATTGCACACTAATCCTACCATAGGTCTGAGTATGCTGGAATCAGTTAATTAAGAAAATGTTCTTACTTATCATCCAGCTCTGCTGGCATCTTATTCAGTTACGAGTTTTCCTAGAAAGCACCTGCCCATCTCCAGGTGATACCTTGTTCAAAATTGTCTCTCTTCTCTACCTACAAGACCCTCACCTTGTACAGGATGTCCATCGGTCACTCTGGGACCACTGAAAACAACCTGTTTTGCTGTTGTCCTGGCTCCCAGATTTCTTCTACCCTGGGTGCTTTTTGCTCCAAGCTGGGCTTATGCATTTCCCCCTTTCCTGGTAGACTGTGACCCATTTTGCACAAGTTCCCCGGACTGAGCTGCTGCTCGCACTGGGTGATTTTTCTCATGCTCGCTCTGGCTTTGCAAAGCAGAAGCCACTGTGGCCCCGCAGCCCCGGGTGGTTGTTTCCGTGGGAAGAGCCGCCTCAGCCCCGCGTGCGGGGCCTCAGCGCCGGGGAACAGCGGCCCCGGCAGCGCGTCCGGCCCGGCACGGCCCCAGGGCCCCATTCCCTGGGGATCTGCTCAGGACCAGCCACGCCGGTCCCAGCAGGACACTGGGGAGGGCTGGGCGTGGGGGAACAGGGCTGTGAGACCTGCGTGAAGAGGACACAAGCAAAGACGCCTGAGGTGGACCACTAGCTCCACCCATCCTGGAATTCCACCTCTCTTGACTTCCATTCTCCCTGCATTGGTTATAGGGAATTTAGGGCCTCTCACCCTCAGTGAGGTCTCCCCTGCAGTCCGGGGATTGTGTCCCCCCACCACAGCCATGAATATCCAGTGCTGAGTCCCACCTCCCCACCACGGAAGACCTTCTGGAACAGCTTCTGCTCCTCTGAGCCCCCAGCCTGGGCTCTCACCAGCCAGAGCCTTTCTGCACATCTCCCCTCAACCTCTCCAAGGACTCTCTTTCCCCTCCACCACTGCCCTCTCCCTGGGAACAGCAGGAGCTCTCCTTTCCCCAGGAAGCTCCCGTGGCATTCTGTCCCCTCAAAACTTCCCCCTGAGCAAGCAGCTTCTCCCTCAGCCCCTACAGACAAATCCCTGTGCAGGGGGAGGAAAAGCCACAGTGCAGGTGATCCAGTCTCCAGTCAGGACCCTCAAAAGCTGGACTCCATGACCAAAAGCAGGGAGCTTCCAACAAAGCCCAGGAAACTCATCCTCCCTACTTCCCAGCTTACCTGGAGCGATGCCACGTGGAGCCAGCACCATCCACCCCTTGGATGAGCCCTGTCCTGGAGGCATCACCCGTGGGTGACTATTTATGGTGCCTCAGATGAGCACATCCCTCCTCCACCCCAGGGACCACCCACCACATCAGTCATGATCCTCCGTCTCTCACACATCCCAAAGAAGGGATGACTGGCTGGGTGAGCCAGCCTCTGCCGACGCTGCGGCTGGTGCTTCTGCCTGGTTCTTCCCCCGTTCAGAATTTACACTGGCAGAGTTCACCAAAACAGGCACAACTTCAGGATTTAAGGCTTCTACCACATCAGCACTAAATGCCTCGACCACTGCCTGAGTAGTGAACACTGTTGCTCCTAGAACAGCCTGGGGTGATTATATTGGGATAACTCTTTCCTCTCTCACTAATACTTCAATAAAACCTTCAGAACAAACATCCTTGTGAGTCAGCTGGTTCTTACCTCCTGCCCTTTGCTTCCTCACAGGGGTCCCAGCTTTTCCTCAGATGTTGAGTGCATCCCCATCTCGTGTGTGTCTCATGCCTGGGTACTAAGATTGAGAGAAAAGTTTCTTCTGGATATCTCAATTATTGCAAGTCATCAGACACCAGCATTTCCTACCCATGGTGCCCATGGCTGGCGGTTAAAATGCAATGGGGAAACTCCAGTTTCCACAGAGAAGGTCAGGAACAGGACCAGGAGAACATGAATGACCTCTGTGTCTGAGAACAGGAGCCAAGGAAGCTGCAGCACCAAAAAATGGCAAAAATGGGGCAGTTTTGTTGGCAGAGGAGATGCAGGTGGCACAAGCGAAGAGAATGGCTTGTGGGCTGTGCAGGCAGAAGGCAGAACCTTCTCAAAGCAGAGTTTTGAGAAGGTTCCTCTTCCTGCTGTGTTCCTCAGGAGGACCTGAGGCTTGGGACGGGGCTCCCCCATCTGCCACGGCCACGAAGCCGTCTCAGAGCTCCGAGACTCTCGTGCTCTGCTGGAGTCAAGCACCAGCACCCTCTGCAGTGCTCCCTCTTGGAGCACTCCCCTTCTTGCTCTACCCAGGGTGACCCACACGAGTGGCACTTGCTGACATTGGCTGTTCCTGCTTTTGAATCGATGAGTGCGGGACTGTCGAAGGGATAAATCCTGCTCCAAGACAGAAAGAAACAGAAGATGGAGTTGGAGCCCTTCACTTCCACGTGGGAAAAGATGAATGGGTGAGGCCAGATTACACCAAGCAATTCCATTCCTCTAGCAAAAGCAAGCTGAGGAGCAGATTATCTGACAGTTCCTCTGAAAGGAAAATCGGAGTTGGCAGCAGGATGTAAATTCCCATTTTAGTCACAGAATCACAGAATAGCCCAAGGGGGAAGGGACCCAGCAGGATCAGAGTCCAGCTCTTCCGTGAATGGTCCACGTGGGGATTGATCCCACGACCTCGGAAACATTAGCACCGTGCTCAAGCACCTGAGTTAATCTCAGGGTGTTTTATCCTTACATAGGGCAAATTCTTCTCTAAGGCACAGGCAGCAGCAAAGACAAAGCATGCAGGACAGCAGAGTGCTGAGAAGAACCTCATTTCTTCTTCCTCTTTTTTTACTTAGAAAGAGGGGAACCGTTCTCCGCTCCGCTGGAAGAAATTGTGTTGCAACCTCACCTTGTGCCTTTCCCACGTCACAGCAATCTGAGTTTCCCACGTTGCCACACACATGATCTGCTCCCTCCTCTCCCACAGGAAAGCCCACGCCAGGCAGAGTGAAGCATCAGGGTGACGCTCTTTTCCCGGACCACGGATCTTCTCCTTATAAGAGTAATCATAATAATAAAAGGCTAATTTTAGCCCCACACGTGAGGGGCTGCGTGCCTGCCTTTCTTACGCTTTGGAAGTATCAGCACAGCAAATTATAGGCGAGGAACTTGCTGCCAGGTCGCCCAGTCATGGGGCAGCCAAATGTGGTCCCACGTCCGCAGTTCCACCTTGGTCTTCCTGCTGACTCCTTCTCGTGGCTGAAGAGACACCTTCACTTCCCTGCTCCCCTGCCCTTTGCTTCCCTAACTCCTTAGGGGCTGGGGAACTTGCAGGGCAGGCTGCCTTTCAGGGGTGGCTTGGCTTCAAGGAGAACCAAAGAGGCTGAGTTGGGTTTGAGTTGGTGAGAAGGAACCGCTCTGTGCCCAGCAGCCTCACCTCGGTCCTGGATGGAAGGTGTTCAGCACGACTCGGGGCTCTCCCACTCCTCTCCGTAGCCTCTGCAAATCGATTTCTGCCACTGCTCAGCCAAGACTTTTCCAGAATCCCCTTAGACAAGCCCTGCAGGGTGTTTGTAGCTACAACTGACTGAGGAAATACCAACACAATGCCGGACAGTATTTGCTGTCACCTGAACTTATACTTCAGATAAACCAAACCCATGAAAAGTTGGAAGTGTGCAGAAAAGAAAAATAAATAAATTAGACCCAAGAGATATTTTGAGTTCAAGGAATCCCTGTAGTTCCTTGACCTGCAGACTGATGAAAAAAAATTTCCAACTCAGGGGGAAGAGGGAATATTTTCCTAAACTGCTTGAAGAGGTCAGGGTGTTTTCCAGCCCCAAGGCCATGGCAGTGGCTGAGGTCCCTGTTTCACATCTACCTACGGTCAGGAACACAGGGATGACCCCAAATTGGTTTCTTAATTTCCCTTTCTCCACTGTACCTGCCAAGTCCTTGTCCAGAAGGGCCTCTGCTCATCAGCATTTCATGTGAGGCCACGACAGGAATGTCCCAAGGAGCCCAAACTGCAGAAGTCAGAGGCTCTGCCTTGACAGCACCCATACCAGGACACTGCCAGTTCAGAACAGAAAGCCCCATTTTCTCTGCTCTCCCAATGGGAAGGACAGAAAATCCTAGTCCTGCCTCTTTTTATTCCTTTTCATACAGGTGTTTTTGTATCAAGGTCCCATAAGTTTGTCTCACTTCCAGATTTTGTATCCCCTAGAACAGCCTGAAGCTTTTCTTGGGTGAAACAACAGTTCCTTATCCTTCTACCCCAGTATCCTTAAGGAAGACCTCAGGAACTCCCCACATAACACAGGGCCAGACTTTCATTAGAACTAAACCAACAAATAAAGCCTAACCCCAACAAACGAAGAGCTGAAGAAAGCTACTGAAAACACTTTGTTTTATTTCCAGGATCAAATATTACAATAGGACATTTACATATATTTATAAAAAATGCAGCAGTTGTGTATATAGATCAGAGGTTTCCTTGAGTTTGGTCCCTCCCAGCACAGTGAGCTGAAAACTTCCAAATTAATCCTCTCCCTCCTCCCATGTGAAGTTGCCATCATTGAAGAAGAAAGTGACCATTGTAAAAAGCCATCACTTGGAAACTGGATGTTCCCCAGTTCCAGGAAACAGCCTCATTTTTAAAAAATCATCTGTCCTGGAGTCTGGTGTTTCTGAGTTTTACCCAGATGTTCTTCATATAAACCTGGTCGATAAAATAGCACCTCATCCCCTGCCCCACACAGTTCCAGTTCCACACCTTCAATCCCAGCACCATTTCACAAGCAGTTACAAAAAGTGACTTCTCTCTGTACTGCAGCCACGCCCAGTGATCAGAGGCAGCGGCCGAGTCCCGAATTTCTGCCCTCACTCAGACGGTGCCCATGGAAACACGGGATAACCCCGGGGCAGGCTGAGGCACTGAAGTGCCACATCTCTGACGAAACCCACGTGTGTGTATGTACATATGGCTCTCTTTGTTGGGAGTGCACAGACACCAAGCATCTCATGGACAAGGGGAGATGGGAATAAAAGTCGTCACAGAAAGGGCATCCATTAACCTCGCCAGCTCCAAATCCAATAACACAGCCAACACAGGGCCCAGCATCAGTTTGTTCTGTCTTTGAAACAGGAGCTGTTCCATTCATAGAAAATCAGTTGTTAAAATAAATAAATAGAAGAGGTGAGGGAGAGCAGAGGCTGGATTTGAGTCCATGGGAACAGACAAGGCATAGCCAGTCCTTATGGGATGACCACTTTGCACTTCACCCATCTAAAGCACATCTGTGCCACCCCTTCTCCTCCTGGAACACAGCACGACCCCTCTGACCAACTTCACTGAACAGAGCAAAGTACTGACATTTAATACAAACTAAAAAGGAATCAAAATGAAGTGATAAGGCCCTGAAATGACACCAATCTTCCCACTCATGTGGACATTCCTACACAGGTCTCTATGTTCCTAATTTGTTTCTACATGGTTTACCAAAAACCAATCACAACCAGAGCATTTCACGCATCTCCGCAGCGTCTGCTACCTGACAAACACAGCCCAAGTGATGCTCTGCCCCCAAAGGAAAACTGGTTTTAGTTTAGCCCTTGTTGCTCAGGTCCCCGTGAAGCAGCTCGGTGCTGCAGCAGGAACAGGAATTTGAGACCCTTCAGCAGGGAGGCTGAGTTATTAAAACCTGCACCAAACCCAGTTTCTGCAAAGGTACAAACCACAGCAAGCATTTGTACAAGCTGAGTGTACAAATCTGGGAGCCCTCGAAGGATGTGGAGCCTGTAGAACACAAGCAGGACAAAGGAGAGGTGACACTTCCCCCAACAGTGAGGAGCAGGTCAGGGAGCTCTGGGAAGAGCCGATGGAAAATTCCTGTTTAAATCCACTTAGGAACAGTACCTTTGGATGCCTTTTACAGACAACTGTACTTTACAAGGCTACATACTGGACATTCCTCTAATATTGGTGTGTTAACTGAGCTGGCTTGCCAGGAAAAGCAATGCACTGCAGTCCATGAATGTTAGGAATTGTGAAAATCACAACCTCAGTTCAAAGCCTAACAAAAATAACCAAGCATAACCAGAAATGTTTGGCCCAGCCTTTCTTTACCTGCCCCTTTTCGGCCAGTGGGGAAAGCTGTGAGGTTGAAGCTGCTCAATCAGCTTCACTTAAGAGCATGTAGCACCAGAAAGATCCAAAATCCTTCTGTGGGCACGTGGCAGGGAAAGCCAGTGCTCCTTTCACCTTCTGTTCCTGAATCCTGGTTCTGACTGGGACTACTGGACATTAAATCCCAAAACAAAGCTGTGTTAGATGAAGAGCACAGGCAGAAGGAACGTCTCCACAGGCAGCAAGGAGCTCCAGCTTCAAACACAACAGCCCTGACCAGCTGTCCACCCAGAACAGCCTCCACTGCCTACATGCACTGCTGCTCCTTCGACCTCCCCAGTCCTTGCAACACCACACACAAATCCTGACCCTGCGACACCCGCAGGAAGCCACAAACCACAGCCTCTGAAGGATTTGCTTCCTTTGTCCTGCATATTTCAACACCTTATTTTGCCATCAGGCATTTTTTCCAGCCTGCCAGAGGTAATTTGAGCTTCAGATTTCACATCCAGAAGTGACTGTTGAAAGGCTCTTTACACACTGCCCCACCAGCCACCACCTTCACTGCTGTGAGCTGTCCCAGGCAGGCCCTGGTTCCTGGGCTCAGCCACGTTCCTCAGGCCAGCAAAACACATTCCCCCAGAGGGATGAACACCTGAAGAGGCTGTATCCTGGCTGGTGCAGTTTCTTATCAGCTCTCAGCCCCACAGCACAGCTGATCTGTGTCACAGCAGTGGGTTTGTTCGGGTTGGAAAGAAGGGAGAGAGGAATGAAGGATGAGAAGAGCCACATGCAGGGATACATATTCCTTAAAAATTCTTTTCTCTGTCTCTTGCTCTCAAAGCAAAGCAGAAGTGATAGGACAAAAACCACATTGTAACACAGAAACAACAAAACCCAAGGCAGGATCACAGTTTTCTCAGAACAGAACAAACTACTAGAAACCATGAGATGGGAGAAAAATGCCATTTTCAATGTAAATGTTCAACTTCCTATTTTTCTTTCCCATTTGAGCAACTCCTGGTCTCACGAGAGAGCTCAGCCCAGCCCCAGGTACAGGAGCACCCCCAGGAGGGGCAGGGAAGGGAAGCTGCCAATAAATCACACCTGGGGCTAGTTATTTGGTTATTCCAAGTGGACAGCTGGAGCTGCTTTGGGAAGCTTCAGGTCTACATGGAAACGCCAGTTATGAATCTGGATATCCAGGAACTGAAGGATGCTCCAGTCTAGAGGTGCCACTGCAGCCTCACAGGCCAAACACAAGGCTCCCCCTCACTGCCCCATGCGGGGAGCAGCCTCCACACCAGGGTGTCTTTGCAAACCAAAACTGACATCTGATGTCACCTCAACCAGTGATCAGGAAACTGAGATCAGATTCTGCTTTCCTGACACTACCTCCTGCAGCAGAAAGGGAAATCAATTTATACAATTGCATGATTACCTGTCAAACCCCAAACGTGAGCAGGAGAGAGCTGGGAGCTGAAATTATCATGGGGAATGAAAGACATTTCCCGTGATTTCTTACATTTAAAGGTTTCAAAGTATGGAGGCTAGTACGAAATCAAAGGTAAAATATCTCGAGAAGGTGGAATATGGTAAATTTGACTACTAAAGTCTTTAACAAGTACAATCACCTGAGAGTGACAGAAAGAGTCAGCAGTTATGGCAGGTCCTACATGCCTTTCTCCTCAGTGATTGAAGAGTTAAACTTTTTAGTTGCAAATACACAAATTCACCACCCACCCTGCTCAGGGCTGTGCTAGTGAACTCCTGTCCCACTGAACAGCTGCTGAAACACCAATGCACCAACAGCTCCATGTCTGGAGCAGACACTGGGCACTGCCTTCTGGTGCCAGCTTCCAGAGCTGAGAGGGAAGCCTGAACCCAAGGAGCAGCTTTCCATGCAGCCCTCCAGATTAGAGGTGACAGCAGATGAACATGGAAACAGAATTAAAATGTCCCAGGGAGTCCAAGCCACCAGGCTGCGAAGTGTTCTGTGAAGCACTAATTGATGCTCAGTGCAGTCAGTGCTGTAAAACCCCTGCAAAGCCACTCACTCCTGGGAAAACCAACCACTGTGCCAAGGAAAAAAGCCAGCTGACTGTCAGGTCTCCATGGCAGGTGATTTCAGAGAATCCTAAACCTTCACAGGACCCTGGCACCTCCTGTCGTCATTTGCGAAATCCTGAGAGCAAGTAAGGAGACACTTTGAGGATGCTGGGAAGAGAACATGGAAAACCCACCCACTCCCACGAAGGAGTTGGTTCTGCTCCAGCAGTGGACATGCAGCTTTCCCTCTGGGACAAGCAGTCAATCCCATATGGAGCACAGCTGGCTTTTCTAGGGGCGTTAGTTGTTTTCTTTACTATGTCCACTGGCAATTTAGAGCATGAGGAAAACAAGCAGGCAGCCTGGAAGCCTTTGAATTAGATGGGGGCAGAGTATTTTACCACAGCTCAGCCCAACTCCTTTCTAAAACCAGTGTTGGATAAGAGAAGGCTGGAAGGTTAATGGAGACCTTTTGTGTAGGGGACCCAAACAAAGGACAGACTGTCCTGAAGATTATGCTCTCTCCTTACAGAGAGACACCTCAGTGCCTTATCACACACTCTTTTCGAAAATAAATTAGACAAAACAGATTTAAGAATAGCAGCGAGAAGGGTTTGTGTATTATGGCCACTCCAAGCTCCAGCATGCTGGATACACAGATCACTGTTTTACTTTATTCCAGGAAAGCAGAGGAAAGATGTTCTTTCCCAATGCTCTCTGCAGAGGAAGAAAATAAAACTCTGAGCACTCTCATTTGGTCACTAGAGAGGGAGAAGGGAGGGAGAGAGAGGAGGAGAGAGGAGGAAGGGCCAGTCAGCTGCCTGTCTGATTCCAGCACTGCAATCCTATGACCCTTAACTGCATATTTAACCACTCGCTGTCCCAGGCAAAGAGCAGAGGGAGGAAGGCTGGGAGAACTCAGGCCACAGTGCTAATTCCTTTCCTGCACAAAGACAGTCTCTTGAGGACACAGGCCTGCCTCCTGTAACGTGATCTCATAGTCCAGGTGCGAGAGTTTCCTGCGGGGGAAGTTGGTGAGCAGCTCAAAGCGTTCGTTGGGGTATCCTTTGGACTGCACGTGTTTCACGAGGGCCTGGAGAGGAACGAGCAAACAGAAGTGTCACAGAATTCAGAATGCAAAGAAATCTCAGTTTCCTTTAGAAACGAAGTTTATACCACAAAGAAAATTTCAAAATTTGAAAATTTTGCGTAGAGTGCAGACCCTCTTCTACTTCAGTATCTAATGTAGCCCACACATGGTATGACTAATCACAAAAGCAAATTACCAGTGATCCCTTACCTAACTGATTCTTTACACATAATTAAACTATACATAAAACTATACATAATAGTACATTAATGCAAGAAAGCTGAACTCCACATTGCACATTCAGGTCACAGTAAAACAGAATCTGAAAAAAAACCTTAAATGCCCCCAAATCAAAGCTCCCTCGCTTGTTTTTAAGATATTGTCCTTGCCCTAAAGCTAAAAGCCAAAGAAGCATTTTTGTGAGGTAGCACTGACCAAAATAAATGCAGTACTTTAACTAATTAATTTTTTCTTGCCTTCAAGAAGCATGAGGGTTTGGGGTTGTTTGATTTGGTTTCTTTAAAGATCTTTTTGAGTCACTGGCTTCTCTGCCTGCAGCAGCAACTGGGGCAGGATACAGAGCAGTGGCATGAGGGGCTATCAGCCTCACACCCCAACAAACAGCCACGTCAGGAGGAGCCCATGTCTGTGCTGTGCTGAGAGATTTCCCAAGTGCCCGTATCTGATGGGGAACGCAAGGAATGGGTTTGACCTCCTTTTCAGGAACGAAGATGATCAAAATTCCCTTAAAACCCGCTGAATTTAAATATTCAGTCAAGTTTCCTACCCACATCCCTCTCTGTCCCTTCAGAGTCATTCCTGCACACCTGAAACACTTGGCAAACCAAAGGTATTCAGGATGTGGAGGAAGGGCTGAGCTGCTGAACAGAGCAAAATCAACTTAATTTGCACACAATGAGCAACTGCTTTTATTAAAAGGCAGTGTTGCCTTTTTTTTTTTGCCTGAGGGGGAAAAAAGGGATTATGGTAATATTGGAAGCATAAGCACCTCCTTCCTGGAAATAACAGTGTGTAAAGAAGCCAGTGCTTCATCAATAACAACACAATGATTAAAAATAAAACACTTTTTAAACCAGTGTTGGGAGGTATCATCAGTTAAAACTCCTGAAGTACAACTGTCTCCTTCAGCAATTTCTTTTTCTAGTTCTGGCCAGCTTTAAAATGGAAGCAACTAAGGGCTGAAAAAAATCAGCATGGAAATGATGCTCACAAAGAAACACCTGAGACTCAGCCTGGATCTGACTGAAAGGCTTGACAAGACCACATGAGGTGAGTACAAAAGCTGCCTGTTCAGCTCTGAAATCAAAAGATGCCTTTACCCACAAACCTTGACTCAGCTAAATTCCTCTGCTGACTGTAGAGCAGGAAGGAAATCACATGCTGAGATAAATGTCCTTTAACTTCCACAGTCCATAAAAGGAAGCAAACCAGAAGTCAGGATTACCAGGGATATCTCAATATTACACTTAGGTACTGCCTAAATAAACTGCTTACGTATTCAAAAGTGCTACATGTTTAATAATACATGCAAATTTACTTAACAGGCTACATTCAAAAACAGTTAAGCTTTTTTTTCCTTAGATTTTCAAGCAGGAGAGTTAAGGATGAGAACATGAGATGAGGACACTGTACACTCCTAGAGTTGCTGACCAGGCAATAGCCTCATTTTCTGTTAGAGATAGGACACTCTTCTCCCAAATCTACACATACAAATCTGTAATCCTTCTGATGAGGTGTGCTTTTGCCCTCCCTAAAACTCCAACTTTTAGGTTGATTACATTGAAATGAGCTTAACTGGCCACCGTGTCCTGAAAACAAACAGGAGCACAGTGACCTCTTTACACTCTGCTTCCAGGTAAGCACTTGCAAACTTTTGATGGGAATGCCATTCACATAGACTTCTCCAAGGTAAGCAGCCCAAAGCACAATTGAGATGCACAGCTGAAGCACAGTAATTAAATAATATTGTAATCGATTTGTTTGGGGCAAACTTCCTCCAAAGTCTGCTCTGACATCCATGCCCAGAAGGGAAGGTGGAAGTATGATGGGAGAGATGAGGAACGAGAATGAAGTTTTGCCTTTTGTTTTACCATGGGAACCAACTGAACTTATAGAAACAAAGCCCTGGAAATGAGAGAGCTGAGAGCATTTAATGGCAATTAGTGATTAATGAAAAAGCCATTTAGAGTCATTTTAGAATGGAAATGAACAGTGTAGGCATTAAGGAAGACATTGGAATGTACACAAAGCCCAAGCAGTAATGGAGACATACAGAGTCAGTAGTGGAATGACAAGGAATACAATGGAATGACAGTGCAAGCATCCCCTGGATATACCTCTCCCACTCGAGCCAGCTTTAACAGTGTCATCACAGGTACAGCTTTCTTGTACTTAAACAAGGATTCCCATTTACTCCACTCACCAGAAGTTTAGCTTGTTCAGGCAGTGAAACTTGTTCCCTCTTTCCATCTGGATACCTTAGCATCAGCTGTGCCTTTGGTCCTACACAAAGGAAGTGACTACAAGTTAACAACAGGGCAGCTGAGTTGAGCTCCTGTGTAGATTTTAGGTGGGACAGCACAGCAGCGTGGGAGCCTGGAGATGAACACAAGGTTCCAGTCTATGCAGATACATTTCTACCACATGTGCCCAAAATACACACATCAGACTCAGGACTCTTACAAAATAGCAGTGACTGAAGCTGTGGCATTGCTGTGCGGTGCTGCTGGTGAACGGCTCACATGTCTGCTGGCAAGGAGTTAGTACATCAGAAGAGATGCAGCTTTTTAAAACAAGGGATGAAACCAGGCTTGGCAGAGTATAAACAGTTTCAGGAAAAAAAGCCACAACTAAACCACTAAAAAGTGGGCACTCACCATTCACATCTAGGCCCCGAAATGTACTTTCAGGCTTGTCAGGTGACTCCTCCAGTGGCCCCGCATCCACGCAGGGCAGGACTCTGTGGTTTGATGTTGTCCCGGGCTCAGTCCTTGCAGAGGGCTCAGGCTGAGGCCTCCGGCTCTCCTCTTTTTTATACCCCAAGTCCTTGTGTGGAGACTTTCTCAGCTTGGCTGGAATCTCCGATTCCTCCTCCTCCTCAGATCCACAAACCGAAATAAATTCCTCGCTTCCAGAAAAAAGCTCCGACTCCGACTCCTCGTCCGACCGGCTCTCCTGCTTGGCCTGCGAGGAATCAAAATGTGTCTCCTGCAGCGAGGCCCTGATGGCAGCTTCCAGCTGGCTGTCCTCACTGGCATCGATGAGACTCTCCTGTGGAATGCAGACAACACAGATACGTCAGAACTGCTTTTAAGTATGGACCGAAAATCAAAAGGATGTCAGTCTTCCAGAAGGGAAGCCACTAAACCTGCCAGGAACAAACAGTAGGGAAAGCTAGGCATGCTGTAATTAGTTAATGGCTTCTCCTTGGAGTTCTACATGGAGTAATCCATTTCCCCTTCACACTGCGACTCCTGAGTCCAAACCAAGTGCCCAAAGCACAAACTGCACAACCAACCAGTGATCCTGCAAAAGGCACTCTCTGGCACACTGGATTTTTGCCTGCTCTTGCACTAACTCACTGAGCCTGTAAGGAAATCAGGAGAGCTGGATAAAGAGCTGGATAAAGACAGGTTCTTTTGGGTGTCTCCAGCCCTCCCAAAGAGCCTCACACTTACTGAGCGAGAGCATTTCTGGGGAGGGCTGGTGGAATGGCCATCCAGCTGGCCATGCTCGCTCAGGAACCCCGTCACTTGGTCCAAGAAGGAAGTCACATCTAACTGGTGCCACTCCACGAGCTTCTGGCCTAGGGAATAAAAAGTAGAATGAAACAAAATTTCAGCAAAACATGGCAGTTTAGTGGTCAAACACACCAACTCCCTGCTGCAAGAGGCCTTGTTTGTGGAACTGCAGCCTCCCACAGGCTACCACCTGATAATTATGGAGCTTCCTCCTTCCACTCCCTTGGAAAGGGACAGACATAAATACAGACTCAGTTTATTTCCATTTCCTTTTCATCTATGGGAATGTGAGCACAGAATGGTGAATTTCGCTTCAAAATGAATAAACAGCAAACCACGCAGTTTACGAAAAAGCATTTCTACATTCTTGCTAAATTGATTGCAACCTTTAGCATTTGTTCCCAGAAGTAAAGTGCTAAGAAGGATACCCTAACTTCAGAGACAACATTAAAAATTATATGCATTTTTGGGTGGTTTAAGTCAAATACAAAGAAATCTCAGCTCTGATCACAGACACTATTCCTTCAGTCCTTAGAAGCACGAGACCAGAGCAGCATTATATAAACAGACAGCTACATCGTATGATGTTAGAAGAAGCTGTTGGATACAAAAGAAAAAGCAACAACTTTGAAAGAGCTGGAGGGAGAAGAAGTTTGATTGTTCAGGTAAAAACCAACCAAACAAAAACCCCAACAAAACAAAAACAGGAAGCCAAAATAGTATTTCAAAATTAAGATGCAATTAAAAAAAGTCATCGCTGACTTTTGTGACATCCCTAACAAAACTTTGTGGAAGGAGCAGAAAGCAGATTCATGCAGTCTTACAAACACTGTAGTTTATTCTTCACATGATTTCAAGAAGCTTTTTTAAAAGACTTTAAAGAAAGAATTCAGCATTTTTCCACCAGGTGGAACTACTTTCATTTTCTAAGCAAAATACTTGCTACGCTTCAAATACACAAAACTTCTGCAAGTTTTAGACATTTTATTCCCTTAGTTCCTCCAGAACATACTGTGTCAGTCCTTCAGGGACTTGAAGGACTTCAAGGTCTTGAAGAGATTCTTCAGCCAAACGTAACACAAACTGCAGTGGAAGGTATTCCAGCCTACAACTGCCAGTCCTTCCCATGGGATAACTCCAGGTAACCAGCTGTCACTTGTCTTACCTGTCCTGGGATCCAGGATGGAGACGTAAGGGAAGTCTGCTAATTTATAGAACTGGATGTACCGCTGTCCTTCCTCGCTGTCATGGTACACCTACAAAATTGGGCAAATTAGTGGACACCAACAAACTGTGCCTTGAAAATGCACAGAGCTTTTCTCTGTTCTACAGTATAAACTACAAATGGCACACACAGTTCTCAGTAACTCTGACAAGCTGAAGATAAGCCTCTAGCTCTCCATGCATTAGAAGCTATGTGCCAACATCTTGACTGCACGAGTGAAAGGCATTTTATGCCTTCAAATGTGTATCCATGAATTACATCTGCATCCATAAACCACAGAAACCACTCCATGAAACACATCTCTTCTGCAAGTTCACCAAGAGAATTCCATCTTAGTCAAAGAAATCCTCTTTTTTTTTTTCACTGTCCCATCTACCAAGGCACCAAGTTACCCACACATCCACACCCAGGCAATTTCTCACCTGCCAAAAAATGAAGTGATCCCGGATGATGTTCTTCACAGCCTCGTTGCTCCACACGTCACGGTTGAGGCACTGGCAGGCAAAATCCTGCACGTTCTGAATGTTTATCATGAGCCATTTGTTCTGCATCTGACCACACTCCTTGGCCTGCAAGCAGAGAGAAAAGCTTGGTTAGATCAGGCTGAAGAGCTGGACAGCGCCAATGCCAGCAATGATCAGAGATGGCTTCTACCACTGCCAGACTTTCCACCAAAACCCTTCACAGTGAGGAGGATGGACAGAGTTACTGAAAAGGCACCCACAAAACAGAAGGCAGGGCTGAAGGATCTGCTTTAAATGAGCCTGGTTTAATTACAGAACCACACTGATGAACAGAGCTGCTGGATTTCAACAAGCCAAGCACAGGGTGGGAAAAGCAACTCGGAGGGGGGACACACATGGCGATGCTGAATAAAGTATTTTTTCAGGAAAAAGTGTAGTCAGTCCCACTGATCTGACAACAAAGACCTGCTCAGTCTAAAGATAAACCCGTGGATCATCTAGTTAGGTAGGCTGCATAATTGACAGAGGACTTGCATTGATTCAACAGGACCCCTTCTCTGCGTGTTTTCTTTTTCTCTCCAAGTTTTGAGTTACTCTGTGACTGTCCAACTGCCAAATTAGGCATCCTTTTTTGATGCTCCTTATCCAGACTGCAAGTGGGGAGGGAGACAGGAAGGCGCAGGAAGAAATCTTACTGGTTTGAGTCACAAAGCTGGCACTGTCTGATTGCTTGGTTGCAAGTTAATGGTAGGAGTTTGATCAAGAATGTAATTCTGATCGCTGAACTGTCATACCTGTTGAAAAAAAGAGGGCTAGATCAACAGCGGGAATGCTCTTACCACCTGGAAAGACTGGAACTGGCAAACTCCCTTTTCTTCCAAAGAAAAATAAATGTAAAAGTTATGCTCACCATCCTGCTGGTAATGTACCGTTAAGGAGTTCAAAGGATAAAAAATTCAGAGCAATCAGGATGTTATGCAAGATTTTGCCATTTGGGCACTACTTTGTTTCCCAAACCAAAGCTTTTCCTTTTGAAATGAATTTTAGCCAGTGCAGTTTGGAACAGCCTGCCTGTCCACTGTGTGACAGACAGACATGGGAACCCCACACACTCAGCTTCACCAAGGCAAGAATCTCAGCCTACAAGGCCAAGTGCCCTAAAAGAGGCAGCTTTTGTTTTACTCAAAGGAAAAAATGAATGTGGAAGCATGGAATAGTCCTGTTCTCACAAGGGGCCTCACACTAACTACTTACCACTAATGTTACACTGCCAGAATGCAGTATTTGGTCTCCAGGTGAGAAAAGTGAGGCATGTGACACCTAAGTAACTGGCAAGGGTCTTAAATAGAGTCACCATGCTTTTATTTAAAGGACTCATTTTGAGCTAACTGTGCATTTTGAGAATTAATTCTAGGAATTTGGTTTAAGATGAGGCCTAGAGGTACTGGCCAAGTTTAAAGGGAACAAAAATCCTTATGTTATTGAAGGCAACTGGATTGCCTTAGTCCTGTGTTCTAAGTCTGTATGGGATTAAAAGAACAATCTCAAAAATATATCATTAGAATGGTGGAAAGTGCATCTTGCTCTTCTACATTCATTCTATATTTTTCAATATTTATGAAAATCTCTGACTCTACCTCTCCTCTGTCCTGCTAAGGTCCTTGGAAGGATGCAAGCAGGAAATTCCATACAGAACATTTGCAAAGCTGAATTTTCACTTGTAGAGCAGCTAGAGCTTTAGTAGTACTTTAAACTTCCTTCTAAAAGCAGGCTTTGGATTTAACATTTAAAAGGACACAGTGAAACTGCTGCTATCTCACACACACAGCTCTGCTCTTACGCAGCTCCCGGGGTCCTTCTAGGGGGTAGGAGGAGAAGAGTGTGGGGGGAAGAAACACTATGGGTTTGGAGATTATACAGGTGGGCCATTTTGGTAAGTGACAAAAGAACAAGGGAAGGCTCAAGAGTTGGCCCGTGTATCCTAAAAGCTGGGATCTGATGGATTTAGATCCACTGTTTCCAACACCAACCATCCTCCTCCTCCTTCGAGGTACAGAGGTCAGGGCCAGCACCTACAGAGCCCACGCACAGGGCAGGACAGAGCAGCCACTCCGAGAGCAGAGGCAGCAGAGCTCAGATGCAAACACCAAACCCAACCAACCCACTCTGCCCTAAGTCTGCCTTTACCCTTTCTACCCAGTCACATTTTTCATCACTACAACCTAGAGCAGCAAACCAGAGACCTGGTGAGACAATCTGTGTGACAAGTCTTGGTATACACTCAGAGCTGGACCTCCCTGAGTAACTCTGGCTCTTGCACTACTAAAAATAAGTTTTCCTCACTTGACTGCTCTTAACATGCATGGTTTTAAAATGTTGGGGGGGTCTCTGCTGGCTCAGTTTTGTTGAAATGCAATCCTTTCAAGTCAGCAGAGAGAAGGAAGTGGAGCCAGGACCTTGTGACCCTCTGGACATGTTTGTGACTCAGTGTGGAACATAACAGCTGACAGAGAGTCAGAGTAGGAGATTATCAAACAAGAAATCTCCTACTTGGGCCACACTTCCCCTTCCTGCCTGAGGCAGGGCAGAGATTCTTTCACCACCCAGCCACTCCTGAGCCACAGCTGTGCCTGCAGCTGTGCTGACCCAAGCCAGGCTAGAAGCACCTTAGCCACAGGTGCTTCATTGGAATACAATGACCAGACCAACTTCCAAATTATTGCTGCTTATTAAGTAGAAACAAAAAAAATTCAGTGTCAGCTGTAAAGCAGGGAGGAGTCAGAGAAGTTTTAACTTGTTAAATGGGAAAAAAATCATATAGACAAACTGGAAACTCTGCAACATGACATTCAGTCATTTCACTGAAAACCTAATGAGTGTCAAGCACAGAACTGCGCACACCAAAACCATCTCCTCCTGCAACAAGAAACATAAACTAAGTCCATTTGGTGTGTAGCTGCCAAATTAAAACATCTCTCACATCAAAGGCATGAAGAGAGAACACCTGCAATTCTTAAAAGCAGTCTGAGATGAGAACAAAATCACACTGTTCTCTATCAGGCATGTTTGGTGTGCAAGTTATTTATTCTACTCGAGTGGTTTACTCCTAGCAGATTCCACATTAAGGAGGGAACTCCAGTTAATCACACACTAAACTCTATAACTACAGTGATCACAAGTTGTTCTGCATGTGAAGCACAATGCTTTTTCATACATAGCAAGTTCAAAAAAACCAGAACAATGTCATTCAACACTTGAACACTTTTCTGCAATGAAGTTAATCTCACCTATTCTTAAAGCTAGTATTACCGAGTTAAAATGAAAGACCAACTCTTGGGACCTTAGTGGTAACAAAGTTTCTTTGTAACTGAAGAAAAAAAATGAGGTTTCTTGGGGCAAACTAAAGATAATTAAAGCTACTTAAAAACCAACCTTAAAGTACCCTAAGAGTAGCAACAGATGATGATCAACAAAGAGACAAGACCAGATGCCACCACTCTTGCCAATGAGGCCCTAAATCCTAAATGATTCTCTGATAAATGTACATGGCTCAAGCCTGGCAGAGTGTTCCTGCACACCCCTCCAGAGGCTGGGACATACCACACACCAACCATGGCAGGAAAACCCCACCTAGATCAAAACTTAACTACAAGAGACTCACAACAACAGTATTTAGTCTTTGATACTCTGGAATGTGATGAGCATCTCTGATTTATCATATGTTTTACATACATTTATCTCAGCATACAGAGAAGGGAGAAGCCAACAGCAGCTTGCTAGAGATGAATTTTGAGCAACTGTGGTCACTGAGGCCCAACACTGTCCCAGGCTGAAGCAGGAGAGCAGTTTGCAGTCAGAAAAGGTAAAATGCAAGGGGAAATGGTCAACACATTGAGGAGGTGAAGTTATATTGCAATGAAGTTGAGGAGCATCACTGTGAAATGAAGGGTATCCCACAGGACAAGGAACTGTACAAGAACACAGCAAGGTGAGTACCAACACCAGCAAGTGCACATGTCTTCAGAGTGCAGCTACTGCTCAGAGCAGGGCAAGGTGAGTACATACAAACCCCTTCCCCACCCCCGGCCCACCCCTTTTTTGTTTTTCTTTTTCAAGACTGAATAAGAATGCAGAGACTTTACAACAAATAAATCCATCAGTCAGTTATTTTATTCTCTGAAATTACTTTTGACTGTGACAGGTGCCACAATCAACATTGTTGAAGTCTTGATATGTTTCCACTGAGACCCAAGGAAAGACTAGCACCCATCTCAAGTTCCACAGCAGAGCTCAGAGGGCACTGACTGACTGTTCCTGGAGCAGCACTGGCTGTTGTCATGTGAATTCCCCTTACTGGTGCCTTTAACCACACATTTGCTGGCTTCACCAACAGCTCTGGACCCCAGGCCCAGCAGGTACCACCAGCTGGAAGACCTGACACGACCTCATTTGAAATAAATCCTGAACCACAGATCACAAGGCAGGGACACCCAAGCACCAGCTGCTTCAAGCTGCTCCTCTGCTTCCACTGCACCCTCCCAAGGCAGACACTGCTTTCTGCCAGCATCTAGTTCTCTGCCAGAATCCTTTCACACCTGGAATTCTGTTAGGAGACTGGAGGTACAGCACAACCACTCAGAACACAGGAATTCACGACAAAGCAACTGATCCCTGCTGATTTGGGAAGCATAAAAAGAGAGATGAGGGTAATGGGATGAGAGCTGGAGACTCAATAAAGGCACACAGTGTTTCACCAGCAGTTCTCCAGCAGTGATCTAGTGTTTGTGCACAGCAGTCAAGGCACATCTGAAAACAAGGTAAATAATATTTTTGTTCAGCTCATGCAGTCAGTTCTCCAACATGTGTACTGCACCATTTAATCATTACTTTTAATTCTCATGAAATAACAATAATGATCATCAACATCATCAATCTCATATATTCAACGATGACCAGGAGAAAGTTCAGTACTAACTGCAGCTTCTGAAGAATATCTGGAAATTATGGACTCAAAAATATATATACCAATCTGCAAGTTCTCTAATAATTAGCTAAGTTGTTTATCCACATCATAACAATTTAGGACTACATCCACATATGTCTCCGAAGGGAAGGTGACTGACACCTGAGATTATTTAAAGATGACAGTGTCCTGTATCCCTGGGATTCTTTTCCCAGCACTACCAGAAGCAAAAGACAGCCACTGTGATTTTATACAAGAGCAAGACCTCCACTGAGGAGAAAGTTGTGACTGGATGGCAAAGCCACATTCAAATACTTTTACTCACTCAGGGATCAGAAACCACTGAGCCGTGTTAACTCCACCTGAGCTCCTCAGCAGGGCTGTGCTGCAAACCACACTGCCCCTTGCAAAGTCCTCCCTCACCTATCCCAAGCATTCTTACTCCAGCTTTTACTGTATGGAGATACTTTGAGGGATGCAATTTTTCCATTCTGCGCGGCCCCCCTTGCTCACTGAAGCCTTTCAGCAGGTGTGATTTGCCACACTGATACTGAAACATGAACAACGTGGTCTACATGGTCAGGAGTTGGGCTCGATGACCCTTGTGGGTCCCCTGCAGGTGACACCATCCTCAGTGAAGTCCTTCACTATGTCACCAGCATCCCCACATGCAGACCACGAAACACTGATCACTGCCCAGTCTTTTGCAACCTTCTGACCATCCAGCCATGGATCCACCCTGGCACAAGGCCTGCACCCCAAAGGGAGCCCTCACCGTTTCAAAGCTGCCTTTGTGCATCAGGTCAATGGGAGGTCTGAAGAGGTCTGCCAGCGTCGTGAGCTTCTTGTCCACTGCCCCTCCGTTCCGGAGCTCCTGTTCCTGCCGGACTGCACAGCCCCAAGAGGAAAGGGGGTGGGATTAGACAAAACGTACTCACAAGGTGGATTTATTACTGGCTAAATGCTCAAATGCAAAACTTCAGCATGAGAGTCACAGGGTTAGACCCCACGAGCACGACTGGCTGGTGTGTAAGGGCAGAACTCCCTCACCTCAGCTTTCTCTTTCACTTCTAAACAACATCTTAAAATCTGAGGGGTCACATACCAGTATTTGAAAACAAACGAGACAAAAAAATCCCTGACTTTTCCCCAGTGATGCTTTTAAATGGGAAGCTGGGCTAGACTGTAGCAATGTAACTTTCAAATGGAATATTTCTATTGCAATGTTTCCATTACCTGACTGCAGAGCAATCCCACAGAAAAGAAAGAAACAAATTTGGTTCACACAGAGAAATCTCTCTGGATGTTTCTTTAAGTGTATCAATTCCATCAGACATAATACAGAATGTATTTCCTACACTGACATGACCATGTACAATAAAGGTTAATCTCAGCAGATACATGATGTATTTTATGGAACCAAGTCAGCTGAAATGGGCAATAACTATCCTGTGACCAGAAATTTTCCAGTGTGGAAGGAGCTGTCAGTGGGCCAAAGTGTATAAACCATGTTTGAGCAGACACACAGGGAATAAAGCATCCCTGTGGAGCAGCCCTAGGAGCCAGGAGGTAATCTGGAATTTCATGGCCAGGGCTGCTTTTCCAGAGACAGCCAGACAGTGATGTCCATCTGTAAAGTTTTACCAAAAATCATGATAAAGTTTCACCATAAACCCTCACAGTACATCTCTGACATATTGGGCATCTTTAAATGTCTTGAGTGGAATCACAGAATGGTTTGGGTTGGAAGGGATCCTAAAAATCATCCAGTTCCAACCCCCCTGCCATGGGCTGGGACACTTTCAAATAGACCAGGTTGGAAGATGGTGAGAAGAAATTCAAGGGTATTGATTCTGTAAATGATACACTTTCACTTACACAGCTGCCAGTGATTTTAATACTTGTTGAGTTCATCATTACTAAAACCCCTGACTAAACCTGTCAGTGGAAAGTAATTATCAACACTTAGTTTGATAGCCAACCCCTAACTATGTGGGAACATGGTCCATGGACCCCAGTAACAAGGGACAGAACAAGAGGAAATGGCCTGAGGCTGCACCAGGGGAGGCTGAGATTGGTATTAGGGAAAATTTCTTCATGGAAAAGCTTGTCCAGCTCTGGCACAGCTGCCCAGGGCAGTGGTGGAGTCTCCATTCCTGGAGGGATTTAAAAGCTGTGTGGATGTGGCACTTGGGGACAGGGGTCAGTCTTGGCCTTGGTTGTGCTGGGGGAACAGTTGGACTCGATGGTCTCAGAGGGCTCTTCCAACCTTAATGGTTCTATGGTGACACCTCTGGAACACTCCAGCAACATCAACACAACAGCCAGAACTCAGATGTGGAATATCTGGCGTTGTGCTGTCACAGAATCCCATCCTGTGAAACTTCATGGATTAAATAACAGCCAGTGCTTTGGCACCTGGAGATTCTGGGTATGAACAGCCAGGGGCAAACAGCAATTTGAGTCATGAGAACCTCGTGTGTGGCCAAGGAAGTAGCCTTAGGGCTACTCAAATTCAAGTGCCAGAACGTCCACTGCCTAGCCAAGAAATATTCAGTGGATGAATTTAATTTCTACTTGGGTGTTAAGATTCTTCCCCCTTTTTAGTCCCCTCTAGAGCAGAAAAAGGGGTTTTTTGAGAGTTAGCAACAAAATATTTGCCATACCAAAACAGACTGTATACTGTAATAATTATAATTCTATGACTCTATAATTTTAATAACATTATTAAAAAATACTCAGCTATACAGCAGGCAATTTGAAATGTTTCAAGAACTGAAGCTGTCCTAGCCTACAACATAAACAATTTCTCCATCTTATTTGCCTTAAAAGTAATAAAATAGAATGTCAGAGTCACTGATCTGTAGACACTTACTGGTTTCTGTCTGAAAATCCCGAAAGCCATCGAATATTGAGCGAGCAGGTCTGCGTCTTTTAGGAGCTTAAAAAAAAATTCAGTAATTATTTCAAAAGTAAATTATCAAAATAAACACATACTAGTACTTTTCATCACGTGTGTGGGAAAACAGAATAGGAATCCAAAGGAGGGATGATGTGGAAGTAGAGGTCACAGGAAAGGGCTGGAAATGGATGGAAATAGGTAGTAGGTAGTTTGTAAATCCCATTTCCTAACACGTCCTCCCCTCCAGCAAACCTTACACCAGGAACAAAATATGTATCAACAATACAGAGAAGCTTAAAGCCCCTTCTGATGGGCTCACCAAGACCCTTCAGCATGTAGGGACAGTGCTGTCACAGCAGTACCTTGTCACAATTCCAGTCAAGATTTTACCCAAGGCTCTCAAGTGGATGAAAAACTTCATAAGATTAAACCCCATGGAAAAATATTTTCTTTACAAGCAAACACATTTGTTTTTTCCACAATGCATTTCTATTATTTTCTAAACTCTTATCCTGATGCTGACCCAACTTCTTGGCTGGAGTAACAACAGTCACACTCTCCATTAGATCCTGTGTTACTATCTGCAAGGAAACCTTCAGAACTGATTATGTGCAGCTGGACAGGGATGACAGCCCAGGCACACATCAGAAATAGCACCCTCAAGTCCCACTGAAGTCCTAAGGGACAGCACAACCACTGCAGTTGGAATGAAAACAGAACTGCCTGCCCAGATTTATTCCAGCTAGTTATCTCCTTTACTATCAACTGAAAGACAGAACTTTCAAAGCCCAATTGCTACAAGACATAATAAACAATAAACAAATTAAAGTAAGAGAAATACAACCTAAACCCAGTGGAAACATGTTGATACAGACTACCATGGAAAAAGAAAGCAAGCCTGAACAAGGAACGTGCTGGTGAATAACACCTCTCAACTCCAGGGAAAAACATCTCCGTTGCCTCAAGTGCTTAGGCACAAGTACAAACCCTCCCAAGCCAACCTCAGAACAACTTAAACTCAGTTGGAACAGCAACTGAAGGAGCACTTCAGCAAAAGCAGCATGTCCCTGCCAGGCTCAGCTCCCTGGCAGCACAGGTGAAGAGGCTCTCAGCAGCCAAGGAGGATCCTTTGTACTGAACGATGGGATCCACGTGTCCAGCACGGCACAGATACACAGGGACACCTCTTCAGTTGGAACAAAACCGGAGCTTATACAACCACCTCAGTACAACCCTTAGAAAAAGAAACTGGCACCTCCCCTGCTGTAAGGCTAGAGCTGAGACCAATTATCTCTCCAGGTTCAGCTACTTTGTCAGGCTGCTCTGTGTTAGAAACACAAGCGGCGTTGGTGGATCAGACAGTGCCAGGAGGGTGTCACTGATTCAGGTCACCTCAGTGGTGGTCAGTGACAGCCTGACTGAGCTCAGCGTGTGACAGGTGGGTGTAAAAAGACCAAACATTAGGGTCACCAGATCTTAATCCTGCACCACTTAGACTCCTGAACCCACAGGAGTCAATAGATTTGTCAAAAACTCTGTCAGGCCACAGAAACAAGTGCAGAGAGCTCCTCTGTCTTCAGAGAGGCATCAGCAGGACACCTTCCTCTGGATGCACATTTACTTCTGCAGAATTGACCTCCTCTGCTACTAAATGCTTCACTTCCAGAATCCAGGTAGGATGGGAAGTGCAAGGATTAAACACAGTATGTCTTTGTTTTGTGCCACTGCATCTTATGGCTGAGACCCTCAAAGTACAGCATCACTGCTGCTTACAAGGTGGCCTTTTCAGCAGCAAGGGAAATGTCATTAAATGACATCAATGAAGCCCACAGAAGTGCAAAAGCACTTCAACAAAGGCAGATACTTTGTGTCATTCCCTTTTTGCTCAAACACAAATTAAGTGTGCATTTCAGATTGTTGGTACTTTATGCATCTCGCATCAGTATGTGGAAATGGAAGCTAAGTTAGTTCATTTCAATGATTCATATTCTGTCTAAGGAATAAAAATCTTCTGATGGGACTGGGGATTGAAGCATATTAATGCAGTCGAAATTTTCCAGCTCCCAAAAAAGAAAAAAAACTGCTACAAGGACTAAAACTAGGAAAGCTGATACTGCTATCTGTGCAAGCACAGTAAAAAGGCAAGTGGTGTGCAGCTGTACTGCCTGGCACTGTGCGCTGCCCTCCAAACCACCTCCCAGCTTGTGCTGAGCACCTCTCTGAAGCTGAAACACAGAATCAAGACAAAACCAGTTCCTGGGTAAACCTGAAGCTTGGCCTCCTTCTCCGTTCTCACACAGGAACTAAACAATAGAAAAGAGCATTTCCCACTGCAGTGATAAGCACCTGCATGGCCTTCCTTGATAAAAAGGGCAGAGCTCTCAATCCATTTGACATGGCAAAAGCCAGCCCAGAAATGGCCTGGTCCACATGGGAAGGACAGAGACAAGAAAAGTAGCTGCATGGTACAGCTTACAGAGCAAATTAAAATCCTACATGAGAAATGGAGAAAGTTATGAGCCATCACACAGTTCCAGCCTTTCTCTCTGATCTGTTGTCTCCTTGAGAAGCATACATTTGTCCTCTTCATTTTCACTCATCAGCCAAGGCTCCATCTTCCACCCCAGCACCTCGAACACTTCCACAGCAGTATCCCACAGTTCTGAGCCCTCAGAATGCAGATGTATACTTAATTAAGTTAATTGGCTGTCACCTCACGAAGTCTCATGACACAAGGTTCAGCAAATTAGTACCACTGGGAAGTAGCACCTCTTGTTTGCAAGGTTTTCAATACCACTGGTGCTATTTCTTCATATTCATCAAGTTTTGATTTTCTTTTGTCACTTAGCTCACCTCAAGGTAAAGAAAACAGAAACAAAATAAGAACACAAGCCTACCTCCAAACAAGGGCTCAGGCTCTACTAAAATTTCCTGCTTCTGAGGAATTGGAGCTCGTACTTCATCCCTATCAAAGGGGAAGAAACAAAAAAGAAAATATCAGAAAGATGTTAATATTCCAAGTACTGTACAAACCACATCTCATTGTGCTCCAATGGCTCCTGCAACTTGAACCAGCTAAAGATCCTGCTGCACCATTGCACAGAATGAAGAGAACTGGGGTTAACTGGGACCTCAAGGGACCATCCACTCCCACTCATGGCACTGCTGCTGGACCTGGTACCTTCTGCACTAAGAGCTGGCACAGATGACCTTTGATAGAAGACTACACAAACCCCTGAGTGACTGAATCCCAGGCTTTGTCAATCTACTATTTAAACATTTTTTATTCTTTAATAACTTTGTTATAACTTGGAAAAATTTCTTAAAACTTAACAAAAGCTTTATATAAGCCACTTGCCATTCTCCTTTTTTCATTAGCTACATAGAGAGAAAAAAATATCTTCCTTATTACCAGCTTTCGTCTGTTGGAAGACTTTTTGGTTCCACTTGAAACTCACACCTCTCTTTTCCAGAGGAAGAAAAGCAAGGTCAAGATGGCCATTTTCCCCCATTTCTGAAGCAATTCTTGGCTTACATAGCTGGGCTCAGTTATGTCAACAGCTCAGTTATGCTTGCAGAGACTTATAGATAATTTGAAATTACAATTAGGAGAAAAAAGGAAATCCCAAGGGTCTAAAACAGCATCAGTGTGACAACAGTGTGGTCACCTGGCCCATGGATCTACATGGAGGAGGACTTGGGGTCCTCCCTTGCTGCATCCTGTCTCTGAACTCCCTCTTCCCTCAGACTCTTCCAAGGTGTAAAGTGTGCACTTTGTGGCTCTTGGCCATGCAGGTTTCAGAAAGTAACTCGGAATGTCAGCAGGATGCACTAACCTTGCTCTTAACCTCCACATCTTTGATTGCTCTGTGCAGCTAGTTACTCTCCATATTTACTGTTCTCTCTTCCTAGGAGGAACAGTAAGCTGATCAGCACCTGGAGGGTGTCAAGTATAAAAAAGAAAGTATTCCAAGAAAAATCTTAAGTCATTGATGTGCCAGAAGTTGTCTACAAATAAGAACACTAACCTATATACCTATTTTAACTTTTTTACCTGTCAAAGGCTCAAGCAGGAAGGCACCTCACATCAGCTGTAAAGGTCAGTACTAAAAGAATTGTTTAAATTTATACATGTTCTTCAGAAGTATGAAGGGCAAGGATTTTCCTCTATAAGTTAGTTGTCTTTTTCCTGAAGTGGAAGATTTTCATAAGGACAAAAGCCTGGCTACTTAATTTACAATATCTAATGAATGTGATTTATACCACTCAAAATATTCCATTTATTCCAAGCAGTCACATTATAGGCAGCACTGAGACTCTCTGCCATGCTCAAGTGGAAACTCTCTTCCCTTTCCAGGCATCTGATGTGTAAGACACTGATGCAGATGCTGTAGTTGCTGATTCCTCTGCACACTGGTGTACATGGCCTGGCCCAGTGCCAAACTGGGTTAAACCACCCCAGTAAAACCCTTACAAGTCAGTCCCTTCTACCAGGTAACAAGAGACAGCATGAGATGACACAGCCTCAAGTTGTGCCAGGGGAGGTTTAGGTTAGATATTATGAAAAATTTCTTCATGGAAAGGATTCTAAAGCACTGGCACAGGCTGCCCAGGGCAGTGGTGGAGTCACCATCCCTAGAGGTATTCAAAAAAATGTGCGGATGTGGCACCTGGGGACATGGGTGAGTGGTGAACATGATGGAGGTGCCACACTGACAGTTGGACTTGATGATCTCAGACGTCTTTTCCAACCTTAATGATTCTATCAATCTATGAAATGGTAGTAAGGTGGCTTCATTTAGAAGGACCAAACCAATACAACTCTCTACCTGCCAAATTACTGTAAAGTAAAATTGCTAGAGCGACTTAAACATGCGAATCTCTTATTACTGGATCCCTGTTTTAATGACTTGAGCTTTGTTTCCAAAAAAACAGTAGGTGAAAGCTACAGAAAACTTCCAAAGCACATGCAAGAGACTCGCTCCTAGTCTACAAACCACCTCATGCAAGAACTTATTTACCCGCAACAATGCTGGAGCAATCAGCGCTGGAGCAATCAATCTAACGAGATCAAAGCAGTGAGGGAGAGGTGACAATGGCCCTGTCTGTCCTGCCTTACGCTGTCACATTGGCAGGACAGGCTGGGTTGCACAGCCGTGCTCCCGGGTACGTACTCGGAGTGCGGGCGAACAGCAGACACGGCTGCAGAGCTGGTGCTGGGCTCCTCTGCTATCCCTCCGCCGTCCAGGAACATGGTGACAGCCATCTCCAGGTTGTTGTTGCACGCTTCAAGCATATGCTTCCCCACGCTTTCACTGGCACCTGGAATGCCAAAGGGAAATTAAAGCGTTTTGACTGGAAGCGCCCAGAACAGCTTTCTCTCTCAAAGCATTAATAATTAGGAAGAACGGTTCATCAGCTGCCATTTATCCCTGAAGTACGACTGTGAAAGGAGACAAACATCAGATCTCAGGGGGAAGGGAATGCCTGCAGTCAGGACAGCCAGGCTTCTTCCTGCCAGTAACAGAAAACCTAGTGGAAAGCATCTAAGGGGTTTTAGCATGGTTTGGATTTTCTTCCAGAGGTCAGACGTTTTGCTGGTACATGGACCTGTTGGAGTGAGCCCAGAGGAGACCATGAACGAGCTTGGAGGGCTGGAGCCCCTCTGCTCCGGAAACAGGCTGGGAGAGCTGGGGGTGTTCACCTGGCGAAGAGAAGACTCCGGGGAGACCTTAGAGACCCTTCCAGTGCCTGAAGGGGTGCCAAGGAGAGGGACTTTGGACAAGGGGGAATGGCTTCCCACTGCCAGAGGGCAGGGTTAAATGGGATATTGGAAAGAAACTGTTCCCGGAGAAGCTGTGGCTGCCCCATACCTGGAAGTGTCCAAGGACAGACCTGCAGCAACCTGCTCTAGTGGAAGGTATCCCTGCCCATGGCCGGGGGTAGAATGAGATGAGCTTCAAGGTCCCTTCCAAGCCAAACCATTCCATGATTCTATGAATTTTCCAAACACAAGCAGGCATACACAAAGAAAAATGAAAACCTGACTTAACATTTTAACAGGAAGAATGCTAAATCAGCTGCTAAATTTTTTTACCCACTTGTAACAGACATTTAGAGAGGGAAGAAAAGACACCCTGATTTACTGATTCTGCTGAAAGGCAAAAACGAACTAGCAGAAGCTCAGTTTATATAAGAAGGAAAAAAAAAACCAGCCAAGAGGGAGAAAGTTATACTTGTCTACGGAGTTCTTTGTATAATGACTAACATTTATTCAAATCACAGAATGGAATGGTTTGGGTTGGAAGGAAGCTTAAAGCCCATCCAGTTTCCCCCCAGCCATGGGCAGGGACACCTTCCACTAGACCAGGTTGCTCCAGGCTCTGTCCAGCCTGACTCTGAACACCTCCTAAGGCGCAACTAACCCCAGTCTTAATGTTGCTGCTCAGGGTGAAACAACAGTTCCTAACATCACTTGCAAGTCCCTCCTCAGAGGATGAGCCTCTACCTCCCAACTTCTCCTCAAAAACCATCGCATCAGCAGAAACTCCCTCAGCAAAAGCAGCTCTCCTGCACCCAACTCTTTAAGTGTCTATTGACTACAGCACCTTCTCCATAGGTGGTGGACTGCCAAAGAGCTTATTTTCCTATGGAAAAGCTGGTAGAGAGGAAGAGTGGTAAAATGCAGCTGAACCAGTCCGGGAGCAGCTTTGGGATCTGTAGTTAATTCTCCCTAAGTTCACGGCAAGTCACCAAAATGACGAAAACACTTTGCCCAAAACCAGGCTCACAGATAACATCAGTCTGGGCAAAACATATTCGGGTGTTTCTCAGATTTTCAGGGAAAGGCTCAAGAAGCTCTGGTTTGAACAGAGAATACACTTTGAAACTGTTGAGATCAATCAGTTCTAAATAACCTGCACATCAAACCACGGAGAAAGTCAAACTGGCTGAGGGAACTGGTTTCCCAAAACACCCAACCTGCCGCAACAAGCATGCTGGGACGGCAGTCAGCTGTATTTTAAGACCTTAACTGAGCTGAAGAAACTGCAAAATAAAAACTAATGACATCCTAAAAAATTATGAGAAGTTCAGGTTCTTCACTCAAACTACTTTTAGGCATTTTCAGCTCCTTTCAATGTCAACTGTAGCAATGAAACCAGACCTGTGAGTCTGGAACATACCACCACCCTAGACCTACACAGTCATGCAAAGCCATTCATTTACAAGAACTGGAAGAAAAATGATAATTCAACCCTCTGCAACCCTGTGCAACCCACAGAAAGTGCCTGCACTGATTCCTCATCATTCCTGAGGAAAGTGCCATTATATGAAAGCTTTCAGTCCTCATGCTGGAAAATAGAAAATACTAAATATTTGTTAAGGCTTAAAGCAAATTTCACAGAGATCCCATCATTTTCTTGTGAAAGACATACAGGACTTACATTCTCTTAGCAGTAATTTCCTGGATGAGAGCACCAAAGAAACACAATTCTGCCGTCAGGATCAAAGAAAAGCATCAAGGACTCTTTCTCCTTATCCCTCGAGCTTGAGAGTAGTCCCTCAGCCTTTTCCCCCCAGACAGGAGTGATTCCATACACTTACAACTCCAACCTGAAAAAGTTGCTAACACAAACCACTGAGGTGTGAGCACCTGTCACACCACACCAGCATAGGCCAGACGAGCTCCACAGCAACACACTTCTAGATACAACCTTGACTTCCGTTAAATGGAAAACAAAGCTTCAAAGCTCCACTTTAATCGTGGATGCGTGAAGCCAAATACGTTCTTTTTTCCATTTGTGAAAGCATAAAGAGAGGTTCTCTTATGTTGAGCATAAAACACGTGTATAAGCACAAAAAGCTGTCAGGAAGAGTAAAGCAGCACAGCTCTGTCTATTCTGGTTTGAGTTTTAGCAAATATGTCACACACACAGCACATACTACTGAAAATATATTTGCTGTAGATTCTTTTTATTCAAAGGGTTTACTCTATTAGGATTGTTTAGGCATAGCTAAGAGATCAGTAATTTCTCCACTTACATCCTGTTGAGGATTTGAGTGTTTCCAAGTACAGGCATACAACCTGAAACGGAGCTGGTTTGGACAAATGAATTAAAGCAGTTTCAGTTCTCTCTGGCTGTTTAGTTGATATATCTTATTAAACACTCCTGCACTATCTGACATGCAAAGCCATCAGCGAAGGGGGACGGCGAAGCAGATTAAATACGAAGTGGGTCAAGCGCTGCAAGTACACAACCTGCAGCAGGAGCTGTCACCTGACGCGAACTTCCACGGAAAAGCGATCTGCTCTCTCCGTTAGAGAACTCAGTTCCCCGCAAGTCACCAGCGCTGTAGCATATCTATGTTTTTTCAAAAGCGGACTCGGGGCTCAGCTCCCGGGTCCCTCCCGGCCGTCAGCGTTACCCGCAGGAGCGGAAAGCGGCTCCTGGGGCGGAGCGCAGGCGGGAGGGAGGGAAGGAGGCAGGGAGGGACCAGGACACGCACCCGCGCCACCGGGACAAGCGAGAGGAACCTCCTAGCAGCCGCTGAAAAGGAGGAGAGCTCCCCGCCGCGCAATGAGCAGTGCCGGGCCCGGGGCAGCCGCGCCGCGGCGGGCGGGCCCCGGGGCGCGCCCGCGGACAGGCCCT
>WBMZ01011581.1:0-101470 GCA_013400975.1 Atrichornis clamosus
GGTTCAAATCATAACACACAGTTTTTATGATTTTTTGAAAAGACTGCATCAAGAAAACAAAACAAAAAAATATGGGTTTTTTCTTGCAAATCTCTCCTCTTCAGCTGAGGAACTTTGGGTAGTAGGTCCACCACTGCATTAAGTCCAGTCCCCTGTACTCTTACGGAAGGGACGCTTCCCATAAACTGCTTGGGATAAGCTCACAAGTGTCAGGCTAAATCAGACAGGTTTTCTAGAAACTTGGTTTTCTGAGCACTCCCTTTGGGGAAAATTTCTGAAGTATTGTCTCCAGACAAGAGTCCCCCGGCAATGGGAAGCAGTGACATCCCAGTTGTGACATAAACACTCCCAGTGCAGTCTAAGTAAAACTGACTGGACTTCTTCTCATTGCCACTATGGATGGATTCCTAACTGATGCTAGATTTCATGGAAAGTTACATAAAGGTACTACAGGTATAATTAACAATTTCCCATTTTGAATGGTCAGCAAACATCTGTTGATCTCTGGAAAGAAAGAAAAATCCCATGTCTGCAGAGAGAATGGGTGAAATCTTGAAAAACTACAATGGAAAAACGAAATACCATAAGCTAGAAAGTACCTTGTCCCTATGGATGGGATGGATGTGGCTGTGAGTAAAAGACTTGAAGCAAGACCCATCAGACAGATGGAAGGAATAGCAGTAAACTGTTAACTCGTAAAGGTGAGTGGATGACAGAGATACAATTGCCAATTTAGAAGAAAATAAGACATATACAAGAACAGCATCTAAAAATAGCAGCACTTACTATGCAGTACCACTAGTTTGGCACATGCTCAGGAAACAGGCAGACTTCATCCACTGGCAAAGATAATTCTATGTTATTCCTGTATGAAGACTGTTAAAAACAGTATATTTGAAACAACAAATAAAATGTTTTAAAATACAGCTGGTAATGTACAGCTTTTAGTTTCCAGGTGCATTCATTTCTGAGGATCCCTCAATCAAACAGCTTACAGTAAGTCTGATTTTTTTTTTCTTTTTTTTGATGTTATTGATCTGAGGTCAAGCCCCTTGCATTTAAACTAAAGACCTGGGTTTATGTATCAATAATACTCAATGGACACATGTTAACATGTACCTTTTAGCTTCAGAATTTCAAATGGTCTATTTATTTCTATCTCTCAATATGTATTTCACCAAAAAGTTGTTCTGGCTGTATTATTTACTAAATGTATCTAAAAATATTTATGATGTTTTCTATTTCTCTTAGTTTAGGAATTATGATAACATTTCAAATATTTTATATGAAGTCAGTCAGAACATCAGTATTTTCCAAGTTTCCATTCACAAATTTTTTCATCTGTGCTTGCCACAAAAATTTTCATATTGTCTTGCTGCAGAGAAATACCTTACTTTTTTGCAGATGTCAGTAGTGTTGTGGAAAATTGTTCTTCAATAGTTCTCATGTGATACTTGGCCTTTTGAGGAGTTTACAATAAGACCGCGGTGACGATCTGTTGGTTTTAGGAAGCAAGATTGAAACTGCTCTTTTTTTTCCAGACTACTTCATAAGCTTCATTATGCACAACAAAATACATTAAATTTCAGAAAATCTTTGTTTTTCAAATGTTAAGCTTTATTATTTAGAACATAATTATTAGTCCCATTGAATGGTATTTTAAATGAACCACACCTGTATTTTTAATAGTCTCTTTAAAACATTATTCATGCTTGGAAAAAACATTCATACGAATTAACACTTCGGAAACTTGTATCAAAATAAGTAAGAAAATGCCATTTTAATTTTTCGGTATGTACTTAAAAAAGATCTTATTAAAGCCTTGCATTCCTGAACTCAGGAATCCATGTCTGCATTCCTGATGTCAGAGATGCTGAAGAACGCTGCTTCATGACTTTACTGTGGGTTTATTTGGTACTGGTTTACCTTGATGTATTTCCCTGTGCACCTCCACGCAGTGAGAGTGTGTATACAGTCATTCCCCAACTGAAGTAAGGAACAGTGATTCCTAAGCCACAGAAAGCTCATCACTGGCAGCCACACTGGTACCATCTTTCTGTCTGTCTCCCAACTCCACCTCCTCCTGGCTGAGGACGAGTTTGCTAAAACACGTGCTCAGCTGGAGCTCCTTGCCAAGCATGAGCTTCCTCAAATTCTTCTCCATTTGTATATAATAATCCTTCCCAGTGTTTTCTTCAGCACAGTCCTCTGTACACAGACATCCAAGAAAATATATTTAAGACACCTAAGCTGCTGTCAGCTTTCATTGGAATGGATCTTCAAGTTCAGAAATAACTACTGCAGGGAGAAAGGGATAGATAGGCAGCATTTTCACTCCAGGAATACATCTTAGGCTAAATTAAATTGAATTTCCCTGCATGTTTTGTCTTCCTGTTTATAACTGACACAGGCACCTTTTAATGTTGGTGACAGAAAATTTTAATATTAGTGACTGTTAGGAAACTGGACAATTGCCTAGGAAATGGACCTGTACTGTGTCACCATGTACAGCAGTTACTCATTTTAGAACATAACCCTCCTAACCAAAGGACACACAACATAATGAAGAAAAATTACCCCAGTCACTGTTATTTCAGAAGTTCTACTAGACGAAACGAGCTTGCAGTTAATTCTTGCACCATTAACCCCTGATCCTAAAGGAGCTCTGTGCTCTTGAGCACTTTAATGTCATTAAGCAGGTACATGACAGCTCTTTGTTGAGCACCCTTTTGCCCAGCCTAAGGATGCCACAATTAGCAAGATATCCATTTTCTTTGCAAAACTAGGTAGAGGGTGTTCCAAACTAGTCTGCTGCAGTCTGGGCTTGGCTGCCAGCAGAGGTGGGAGTGATGGCCTGGGTGCTGCAGGGACACCTGGAAATCTCTGAGACACAATCTCCTGAGACCAAGGGATCCCTCAGAGTGCACACACCTGCCCCAAACTCACCTTAGCATCACCCGGCACAACGAAGGGAGGGAAGGCTGCTAGATGTCACCTTTTTTGGAAGATTTGAGACCAATAAAAGACCAATAAGCATTTCTATTTTTCACATAGTGCTTTTTTGTTATAGCAAAGTATCTAAGTCTTGTTTACAAACTGGGTAGAATTTTCCATTCCAACATCAGGTTAAAAAGCAAATAGTAAGCCAAAAAGTACTGTTTCATCTTATTTTTAAGTAAAAAATTTTTTTAAATCCCAACAATCTCTTTCAGCTTTGTGTACAAGACTTCATCATATATTTAAATTGATTTTTTTCTCTCATTCTAACAAATGGTGGAAAATATTAATGAGAGAGCACATAGGATATTGCATGAAAGCTGGGACAAAAGGAGCCTGAAGTCTGATTTCTCTCCTTGTCCAGAGGTAGGCTATTTGTTTTATTGTACTTTGTTTCCACTCAGAACAAATGTTTAAAATAGTGAACAAAAAGAATTCCTGTGTTTTCACAAAAGGTTTTTTTTTCTTGTTTTGATTTATGTGTAAACTTTAGTATTCTCCCATGAATATAATTCCTTCCAATCATTTAAAATATGTGATAACTATTTTGTTAACTCCAAGAAATGTCAAAGAGAACATGTCCTGCTTCTTGCAGCTAGGTGATGAGAAAACTTCTAGCAAATGACAGCCCTAGTTCTTGCATAATTAACACTTCCAATAAACTGCATCATAAGCACAGAAATTTAATCTTTGTGCTTCAAAATTACCATTATATGTGAATGATACTGTCAAGAGTTCATATACACTTGAAGTAATACTGAGGTAAAAGTGCATTTTCAAGGCAGTGCCAATCCTAAATTTAGGCTTTGTAAGAATAATTTTTTTACAGAAGCCAAAGGGAAAAGAAATATTTACATAAAATTTATTTAAAAGTAAACAGATACTAGTTAAATATTCTGATAGGTTTTTCAATGCTCTGGATTTCAGTGTACTAATTCAAGAGGAATTTCGAGATGTAAGTAAAGAAAGACTAAAATAAAGGTTTATTTATATTTCTGCTTAGAAGTAGAAATAACAGTAAGAAATACTAGAAAGTATTAGATTTTTAAAAGGGTAATTTAAAAAGTTAACAATTTTATTTATTGCAGAGAATAGGCAAGACTTGTCTTTAAATTTATAGATTCCCTTAAGAATAGTTTTAAGTATATTAATGTAAATATATTCCTTTTTGGCTTGTGGTAAAAATAATGATACCATTTGCACCCAAATATATAAAACCAGAAATGTTATTCACTTGACAAACTGCACTGTATTGCTATCTATTATTCTCACAGAGAACATAAGGGCATATAGAGAGGGTCTGAAATGCAATCAGAAGAGGTATTGTAAAGCATATTTTTGACACCGTCTAGTCCAGCCTACACGTAAATGAGAGACTGGTGCCTCTTATGAATTAAACATAATTCTTGATTTATGTTCTGTTACCCTTGTATCAAAACCCATAGTTCCAGAGCAATGTCACTGTGAATTCATTTAATGATATTGATGACACACCTAACACAGAGAATACAAAGTAACAAGCAGTGCAGAGCATGGTTTTATAAATCACTCCTACAGAGCATTAGGCAATAAATAACAAGCTATTAATTCACTCCTAATTATGCTAAAACATGAACACTACTTGTGCAGCAAATTATAAATACCTGCCATTTCTAGTAAAAATGTGAAACTTTTGACCAAGAAATTTTATGAAATCACAACATATATATCAGACTTCAGATTAAATGGGTTTGGATTAGATTTTCATTCTTTAAAACAAGACACAGATTGCAAAAGCAGTAATGCAGTTATGCCGTCCTCAACACAGCCCAAGAACCCAGTGTATCAAACAAACTGCTTCAAGCACCCGCCTTTCATCCCTCTGCTTCTCAGGCTCCTGACTGGACTGCACAGACAACTCTCCTAACAACTACCAGTGCTGCTGCTGCAGCTCTTCAGTAAATATGAAGACCCAGGTCCTGAGAGTTCCTTCACTGTGAGTTATCAGCACCTTATCCCACGGGAAGCTCTCATGCCCTGTACATACACCAGCACTCACACTACGCTTCATGAGGCTGGCAACCCACTACCCAGAGTCAGAATCTGGTATAAGAGAGACTAGAAAACATTTTCCTTAAGAAAATGAAAACTGGAGGGCAATAAAGGACTAATTTGCAAGTCATCTGATGTTGAATCTTGTGAAGAGTTGTTATGTTTGAGAGTCTTTGGCAGAGAAACCAGATAATTTGTTTCTTATGGTCTACTTCATAGTATTTGCAGAAATTATATTTCAAGTGTTGGGTTTTCTGCATTTACTCAGCATGAGTTTTGTATCTTTTTGTCAGTGACTGAGAAATAGTAAAGCACCCTCCCATTATACCTACTGGTTACTAGTTTTTGAATCCTTTACAGGTCCAATTTCATATGCTGTACAATTTGTGAGGTAACAATTGTAGAGCTGGATTATGACCCTGTTGTGTAAGTCATGAGCAGTGGATGCAAGAACCATAAAAGTAATTTGAGTCCCAGGCAGCTGAAGCACAGTCCTGGCATATGACTAACAGGGAAACCCTCACGTAAAGTTGTGCACAAACATTGCTTCCTCCTTGTTGGATCTGCTAAAGGCTACAGAAGACATGGTGAGAGAAAAGTAATTGTGCTAGAAAGAGTAAGTTTCTAAATCTAAGAAACCTGGTTAATGGACCATGCACTGACCATGCTGACTGAAGCCCAAATATTGCTCTTTCAGGATATTTATCCTGGCTAGTCAAAATAAAACGGAAAAAAGCAGTCTGACAATTTGTATGCTATTGCACTTAGGGTGGCTGTTATATTCCTCCATAAATCTATTAACACAAAGGGCAAATTCTCCTGTTAAAAATGACAGTGAGAAAGCTGAAGGCTGAGCCTGAGTGCACAGGGTGAACACTCTCCCCATTTAATATACATGAAGAGAAAACCTTTCCGTGATCACTTTTTATCCTAGTTACCCAAGAGTGCTTAAGTAAAAAAAATAAATTTGCTTGAGTTATTACAACAGGATCTGTCAAGTCTTGGTTTAGGCTTCCCCAGACTGTTTTGGCTCCTTTATCTCTGCACCTCACCCCAGTAAACCAGTAATCTCCAGTACTGAGTCCCCTCCTAACCTGACATTTTGATAGTGGAAATCTGAGGATTGCCACAGGCACAGACATGCCAGTAAAAGTAAACAAAACAGCTCTGTAGGAATAACTAAGTTGTCACTCAAGGGTTTCTACTTCTCCCAAATTTCTGTAGGCAAGGTGCTCACTTTATGCACAAACTCTTCCCAGGACTGGCTTAACCTACACCCCTACGAGCTTGGCTGTCTCACCACAAGCTCACTCTTCTTTTCTGTTTCCCAGACTGTATTTTTCTGTTCCCACCCATTTCTGTATTTCCCAAAATAATTCTAACAAAATGCCAATGAGAAACACAGCAAACAGTTCTTTCTAACTATCTCATCTGGAATTATACCTCCCATTTTAACTTCTCCTTTGAAAAGAAACCACTTAGTCTAACATTGTTTTAACTACGTTTTTAGAATAAAAATGTAATTATACTCTACATATATGAACCTCAATGCTAAAATTTAGCTTAATCTATCCATAACTGTGCATCAGTTGCTGGGAGACAAAAGATTATGCTATTTGCTGTCTTTCTCTTGCTTTGTATTTCAACAGTTTCCAACATCCCTTTACATACTAACAGCTGCATAGTACTTTTGCTCTTTGTTTCAGTGATTGTGTGAGCAGATTGAGGTCAGTATAATGCCCTCAAAATTCCTAGTGGCAAACCACTGATGTTATGTACATTAAATCTGAGATGCCCATACCCACACTTTTCTACATGAAAAAACACTGAGTCTGACCGAGTTATCCAGCTTTGGTGCAGGTTATTCTATTTTAAAAAAATGTCCCAGGGAAACACAGTAGCAGAAACTTATCTCATATATTGCAAACATTAGATACAGGCAAAGCATCAGGATCCCAGTCTGTAAAATTCATCAAAATAGAGCTTTAAAGTATAAATATAGGCTTATATGAGCAATGACAGCCCAAGCCATTACTGGTTTTCTATCTACCATCTCAACTACATTTCCTAATTCTCGCAAAACCCTGAAATTAAGTACTGCCAGCAGCAAAAGTTAAACTTCTCATATTTTGCCTTTGTAATAACTAAGCAACTATTAATAATTAGAAACAAGAGCAATAACTCTGTAGCTGAAGACAGCTATTAGTTTGTTGTTATTATTTTGCTAGCACTACTGCTGATTTAACTTTGCCCATGCAGACTCCTTGAATCCATAACTTTCCATCCATGCAGCAGGCAGTCAGCTTTCTGTGGGGGCATTCTCCGGGTGTGCTGCCCAGCCCTGGCTGGAAGTGCTCTGGTATTTGGCAAGTGCTCACTGACACTGAATCTGCAGGAATGCACAGACATGAAAGGTATTATTACATTGCTATTTGTTATGCTAATTTTGTTAAGGGCCTGTCGGAATTTCATTATAAACCATATTTTCAAGGAGCTCATAAATCAACCATGAAATATATTCTGTGGTCACACTTTCACAGACTGAATAAGACCTAATGACATTATTTCGTCAATTGGAAAAAAAAAAAAGGAAGAAAGAAACAGGGTTTATTAAAATTGTATTTATTAATTTCTCAAATATAACCTGAAAGTTTAAAGATATTATGAAAGCACTGCTAAATAGGGCAGTGCAAAGCTCCCAGCACTTGCAAACACTGAGCTTCACTTACTCTATCATTTTGTTACTGTCTGGAAATCTAATGAAACTCATGAAAACATCATAAAGTTGGCTTAATATCCCTGTTTCGGCTGAGGTTTGTATCCCTCCCTTTCCCTGTGTCACTGGGTGTTCAGTGCTCCTGAACCTTCCAGCTACTCACGGAAACCTCCACTCAGATGAGAGCCCCAGGACCTGTGCTACAGCATTTGGACATCCAGGTCACACACAGCTCCAGGACTGGCTCTCAGGTCAAAGGGATCATTAACTGCTCTGTCCTGGCTTCGGCACTCCCCAGTAGCTCCAGCTGGGAATTCACATTCCAAGTCACATTCTGCAACTTTCTTCTCCTAGGCCATGGGGCTTGTAGCTGAAAGTATTCCAGCAAACCTAGATACTAGCTAGATCTCTGATGAGTTACAAATCACCAACAGAAATATCCTTACAAATACACGTAAACATTCCTGACATATCCTACATACTAGCAAGAGTGAGATCCTTTTTCTTATTTTTATGTCATTCAGCAAACACATACTAAGAAGTTGTAACCGTAAAGTGTATTCCTGAGATGCTTTGTTTTTGTATCACAGCAAAGCATTAAAAGATTAACCCTTAAAAGCTTAACAACAAAAAAGGCCAAATGCAATCTATATACACTGAAACTAATTACTTTTATGACAATCTACTTATCCACCACACCAGTCTGGCAACCTAATGCATGAACTCCCAGAGTCCTAGTGTCTACAAGTTGTGCCATATGGCACTGCAAAATTAGATTTAAATGTGACTTCAATATCACAATGATTATGTCTTTAAAGGCACAAATAAATGTACTAATTGATACATGAGGAATTCAATCATTTTTAGAAATTTAACATTAAATAATTTGCACTTTTCTGAAGCATGACTCATGGAGACTAGAGTGCTCTGCCAGGATTATGATATTTTTCACTGTTGATGGGCATGTTGCTGTCACAGAAGAGCTACAAATGAAGCTTGTAAGAAGGAGAAAACGCTGACATGGATGTTCTGTGCATTATTGCAGGGGGGTTAAAAAAAAAAAGTTTTGTTAGACAAAATGCCAACAAAGAGAAATATTTGTGAGACCACATTTCATATTTCATAGTAAAAGGTACTGAAATCCTTGCACAGGCTAGATGAAATGTAATGTATCCTTCACGTACTTCAGAACAAAGATAGTGTCATCATGGATTCCAGATCTATTTGCTCTCCCCGTACAAAAAATAAAGCCAACATTCCTCATCCAACATCATGAACAGTGGCTTACAGTGCTAAACTAGTGGTTCCCTGTCAAGGGACACCTCACAAGGCTTTCAGAGAGAGAGGGGGAATTGGAACACCCTGTCCTACCCTCCCCATGCAATCCACACTGCAGATCTCTTCTGGTGAAGGATTCAAGAGCCACCACAGCACAGTTTTTGTCTCCAATCCAGATGGGCAGAGGCCTCCCAGCAGTTACTGTCACAGTCAGGTTAAGCAGGAGAGGGATGAGAGCTACAGCCAACATCAGCTGGCAGTGCAAGGGGCAACTCAGACACAGAGCTGTCTTTTCCATCCCTTTGCCTGACTCTGGGACTCTTGATACTGAGAACAACCAGAAAAAAAAGTCCCCTAACAAGTTAAAGGCTCCACAGAGTAAGAAACACATTGCTCAAAGCCACTGGGAGACACCATTCTTAAGTAATGATATTTCATCATGTTAAGTAACAGCAGAGCTCCAGCCTTTTGGAACCTTTTTTGAAACCAAAAAGACAACAATTTGCACATAAATAATTAGAATGATGACCTGATTGCCCATACTATTTAAAACACAAAGTTCTGGCTAAGAACACTGGTGACCCACTAAACAGTGCCAGCTCCAAGAGCAAAGGACAGTAGCTCCAAAGCTGGACACTTCACCCGAAGGAAAGGTCAGCTTTCCCTGGCAAGTCAGAAAATATCCAAACAGATTTCATGGCTTCTGGCAAGGTGAAGCATCACAGCTGAAATGTTTGCCCTTGCAGAAATCACGGTTGAGATTTTGCAGGACTCTGAGCATGATTCAAGTGCTGCAAGGGGATCCGGTGGTATGTAGGGCACACAAGCCTGGGAGAGCAGCCGAGGAATGCAGCTCTTGATGCACCAGGATGCCTCACTGGAAGTTTCCCAGGCATATAAATTCAGGCATGTGTCATTTTTACGGCCTGATGAAGGGAGAGGGTCTCTCCCGAACTCTCAGAAGGGGCACCAGTGACTGACCAGCCGTATGCCCTATGTATCCTGAATCCAGGTTCAGCTGGCATTGACTCAGTTCCCAACTTGGTCCAAGGTTGGTCCAAGATCTCCCCTCACAGAACAGGCTTTTCCCATTTACCTCTGAGCTAAAGCCTTCCGTTAAACCCTGTGCAGCTTCTTACAGTCAGAGAAGGAGTCAGAAAAAAACCCAAACAACAACAAAGAAAAGCCTGGAAGATAGGCAAGGGACCTAAGTTTTAATCCTTAATTCTTCCATGGTGCCAGAGTCCATGTGTCTCTGTGGACTTCAGGATGTCACACCACGAAGTACACAGCAGAGAGCTGAGCTCTATCTCCTCCTAACACAGAATGACTTCAGGAAAAACAACCTACAGTGTGGGGGTTCAGAATGCAGATAGCAGCAGTGATCTCCTAGCCCTAGAAAAAATTAAGCCCTGGAAGAAGCTGACAGACACCGCCTCTGGGGAAATAAGATAAAATGGAGACTTGGGCTAAGCACCGAGGTTAACTGTGTTGATTAAATCAGGCCTGCAAGTCTGTGGGTTTGCAAATGTTTTACCTACATGGGGACAAAGGGGATTGTGAAAGCCCTCGTGTTTGTAAGAGTATATAAACCCTGTATGTCAGAAATAAAATTGGCTTTGTGGGTACCCCGTGAAGTCCGTGCCCCAATCACTGCACTTCAATATTTCAGCTTTCTCCATCCAGTTCCTCAAGCTTGCGTCGTGTGACTTAACGAGCATACCCACAGCCCAGACAGAACTAGTGCCACCACGTCCAGTCCCAAATTCAATCCTGTGGAGGCAGGTCAGGTATCTCTGAGCCACAGTCACCAGCACATCAGGGTGTGACTGGGTTTACAAACTTAGTCTATACAGCAGCAGAGACCAAGTTTGGAGCAGGTATTCCCCAGGCACCTGAAATGGTGTTGGAAGCCATGGAGAGACACATGTGATGACCCCTACCTGACAAGTTCCTCCTGGGGCTGGAAGCTGCAGGGCTAGCTAAATTCTTTCATTTGCTATGCTATGAAATCTCCACACTACCTTCCCCCAGACCAGGGAAGTACTGACCATTTAACATTCTTTTCAGACTTGGTTTTCTTCAGTAAAGACAGTTACTATAAAATTAGCAAACTGCAAAATCCCTAATGTTGGTTGAAATTATTTATAGAGGATAAGCATATAAACCTTTCTAATAATTGTACAAGATCAAAGAGGCAGTACTCTCAAATGCTATCAGATATGGCCCCCTGTTTTAAATATACTTCAAATAGTTTTTGGTTTATTTGGGTTGTGGTTGTTGTGTTGTTTTGATTTTAAAGTTTAGTATCTCCTGGAGATGCCATTTTCCCTTTTAATTTTGGCAACTTTACAAGTTCTAGGGAAGTTTCCCAGTACTTCACATGCTGTCACAGCATCTTCAAGCCATCTTTACAGCTCTTCCATCATGTTTTGTGTAAAGAAAAACTTTTAGCTCATCATTGCAGCAGCTGCTAATGAAGATCTCTAAGCTTTCTTCTAATTGATGAAGAGAGAATGACAAATATTTTAAGTATCCATTAAACTGTGCTAAATCAATGGTGATTTACAGAGAATTTCTATAGGAGCATACAGCACATCCACTTTAATATCAAGTGAGTTAATTGTGATCAATGATACTACAGCAGAAGGCAAATGAATTCGTAATGACAAGAAACTTCGCATGTTACAAAAATAGAAGATAACAAGAAACCTCTTTGCTGCATTTTCCATATTACATCATTAGTAACTACTACATTGAAAAATTAAAAGGAAAACATGAGCATTTTAAAGACTTCTATAGATCAATTAATTTTACAAAACGTAATAGGAAAAAGAAAAAAGGGTAAGCTTTTTTAAGATTCTTTTTTCTCTCTCTGTATTTTAGAAATTTATTTTAACAGGTGCTAGATTAATTAAAAAGTTATCATCACAGAATTCAGGGTTATTTTTTTAGCCACTGAATACAAGACTGGGGTCTCTATGGGTGTCCTTGTCTCACTTTTACAACCTCTTTTGTTTGACTTGTAGGTTTTAACGTGCATCATAACACCTCTAATCCAGCAGTAAGAAATTCTCTGGGGAACACTTGCAGAAAATAGGACATTGAGTCCATAATTAAAGTAATCTCTTCCCAGGCAGATGCTTCAGTTGGCTCTGTTATCACATATTACAAAAGGCATCTTGAGGCCTATAAAATGTGTGGCAAATGGCTTTGGAGATGAGAAACAGCAATTTTTCATCTAATTTTGATCCATAGACATGTAAGTACTGTATTGCCACTTTTTGGTACGAAGCCAAATAACTATTGTGGTTGTTGAAATAAGCTTGGCAGTAACCAAAATTAAAGAGTACTCCAGCTTTTATCATCAGTCAGGAAAGCCTTTTTCTAGCCATCTTTGCACTTAGCAAATAAGCATGCCATCTCAAATATGCGAGTTAATGCCTACATCTGGATTTAGAAGAAAGGCTTTATGCAGCTTAACTCACCATATATATTCTCTCTCTATTTGTGTGTTAAAACCGTCGTTCAAATTACGGCCCTGACAACCTCACTGGTTTGCCAAACTGTCTGTGATATTGATTGTGAGCATTTCCCTTGTTTATTTTTTGTATTTTAGGACATTGCTCTTTGAATGCATAAGTAGGTTCTGAAAAGTAATTTGTTCATATCAGTTATAATCCTTTTCATAAATACTAATGGTTATAGGAGCTGACTGAATTTACAGAGCTTGTTTTTAGTTCCTGACTGAACCAAATGTGTTCAGTGTGGACAAAATCTGACCTCAGACTACTGAAGTACTGAAAATAAAGACAGAGACTGACTTTCTTCCATTATTCATTTCCTCAAAATCGTTATTTTAAACTCTTCCCTATTTGGGTGGGAAATCACAGATTTCTGGAGAGCTGCTTACTCTTTGAGACTTTAAAAATGCATTTTTCACCGAAAATGGCTCAAGTGAATGTACATTACTACTTGAGCTAAACAGCTTATGTTGATCTAAGAGGGATATTTGGAAGGCTATAAAAGAAAATGTATTTGTTACATTTCTAATAAGCACTAAAAGATTCAAGCCACTCCAGAGTGATACGGAAAACAATGCCATCAACCCTAAAACACAATGTTACAGTGCCATTGTACCTGTAAAATACATAATGACAACAGCCAAACAGCCATTAATCAGCACCAAGAGCCAGAAAGCAGTTTGTGAAATACTTCCATAATTTTTAAATAAAAATGTATTATTATTTGAATTTGTCTAGAATCGCTAAACCTTCTTCTAGGTGGTAACTCTTCCATATCACAACAGAATGGAACATAACTCTCACTGAGAGCTGCTATGATGATGATGATGACATCATTACAACATCATTATGGCATCTACCATTACAACACTTCTATGTCATCATTATCAGAGGAGGTGCCATCCTGATATCTGTCTACGGCTTCTGTTCCCATGGCTGAGCTGCAGCCCACCAGGAACCTGTCCATGTGCAATAGTTGGCTGGAACAAGACCTCCTGCTGTGGTGCTGCCTCTGCCCCAGACAGCTCCCAGGCCCCCCAGATACGGCACAGCCACCCAGTCTAAGTAACCACACCCAGGAAGATGCAGATACCGTAACCTTTCAAAGAGCAACCCCATTGTTAAGTACAGTTTAAACAATAATTATGAGAGATGTTTCAGAGTTCACTCTGTCAGATAGTTTGAGGTCATGGCCATTCTGAATACTCAAAATCAAATTTTCCCAGTGTGAGGGCAGCAAAAGCTGATCTAGTGTTTTTGATATCTTCAAGTATAAGTTTTATTTCTTTTTTGTTTCTCGACTTTGCTAGAACTCACTGTGAGGAGACCACTGTTATATAGAAAAAATGAGAAATTTTCTTCTTGCTGAATATTACTGCATGTCTACATAATATTTTGTAGATCACTCTATTAAAGTTCATCCAAACAAACAAGGTGAGAAAAGTAGTTAATTTGTGTGAACTGAGAATATGGACAGAACATCCTTACATGTCCTCACCTGCGTACATAAAGAAAGCAAAATTCAAACAAATAATCTGAAGGCATGATTGCTCTGCTGGAGCAAGGCCAGTGCTCAGAATCCTGCAGAACTGAACTCTTCACTCAGTTATGTAGTAATTGCCCCTGGCAAAAATTCAAGTACTTCCCAAGAAGTATACATCAATGCACTTAACTCCAACTCATTCATGCACTGGGCACATTATCTGCTTAAGGTGGCACTGAAATGATCAGGCTCTATCAGCCAACCAGGCAGACATTCCAGAGTTCCCAGGGGTTTCCATGCAGCCTTGGTGTTCAGTTCTATGGGCTTGTCTGCAGTACTGAAATTTATCTTCCTAAAACCTCTCTTACAAGTGGCTTCTGCCTTTGCCTGTACTCATGTTTTCATGAGCTATGTGTCTACCTGTAGAGAAGGGTTCCACGTACATTTAGGGCTCACTCTTTCCATAACTAACATTTCCAAAAGAACTCACAAAAACTGTCTTGTGACTATTTCATTAAGCATATTTCTTCTAGGATGTCGTTTTGAAAGTTTGGTCATCAGTCAATTATTACTTGGCGAAAGACATGTCATTCAACTGCTGTGCTACAGAGGAAACAAAGTGTTGGGAGTTTGTGTAATATGTTCTGTACTCTAGTCATGTTTTCAAAATTAAGCCATCTTGAGAAAAGGGGAAGACAAAGCAATGCTTTGAATGAAACAAAGATTTATGCTGTTGATGAACTAAAATATGTTCTGAAAAATAACCCTGAGGTTAAATTTCAGAGATATTTTTATCACAGTCCAAGAGAGAATTTTAAACACAATTACTGATAACTGAACCACAGATTGCTAATTGATGGTCTCGTGCACAAAAATAATGGGAACGTTGTGCGGAGAGGGAAGAATGTAAAATCTAATCTCTACTTCTAGAACTGCTAAATGACCATTTGTAAGAAGGGAAGCAATTCTCACTATGATCATTTTATTATTTAGATAATACCAGTAAAAAATGACTAAATTTCATTTTATTGCATGCAGGAGGTACCAGAGTCCTATATGGAGCCACAACAAAGTCTTAATAGAATAGTCAAAGGCTGTATTGAGTTTCCTTCTGCTATCATACATTAAAAGTACGTGATATAATAAATTTGTCTCACACAAAGAAAAGAAACCATCCTAGTATTGTATAATCTTGCAGTTTCTACTCTGGCAATACACAGCATTGACAGAAGTAACATTTTATGTGTTTTGCTCACCTTTGGAATTAAGTTCGACTTATGTCAATAAAATTTCAATGTGCTTTTACTTTAAATACATGTTCATGTAGCCATTTTTTCTGATTTTGTTGGTTCTGCTTTTCTTACACCGGGAAGTCTCTAAAATAGCAAACAGCCAGTTGTCTGCAAACTTGGAGAAAAGATAAAAAATTGAGCAGTCCTCTCATTAAAGTAGGCTTTTAGTAGGAGTACCAGTCATCTGAGAGAATATTAGACAACAGATTTTACCCCCAATGAAAAAAAAAGCAAGATTTTATGAACTTTATGAAGCTGCCATTTTTATTCATACCCGTCAGCAGATTTCAACTGTTGAGCAACCCACTCATTGGAAATTCTTGTCACAGACAAAGTTACTTACTGTTGAGGGTGGTGGGAATGAAAAATTCATTTTCATGACTTAGTACAGAGTGCTTATATTTAGGCAGCTGAGTCTGTCTGGGTGGGATTCAAATTCAGATTTAAAAAATCTTAAAATATGTGCCTATATAAAGGTCTACATAGAAGTTATGTAGCTGGTGATCCATTTTGGTCAGTGAAGATCTAGGGCTTGATTCAGCTGCCTAAATGTATTAAAATACTTTGGAATATTCTAAGGAAGCTGGAAGAGCTATAGAGACCCTCTAAACCTGCAGGTACCTCTCCCTAGATGTAGAACTGAACGACAGGCCCTGGATTTCTATGGAACCAGACTGCATCCCCATCAACACCCAAGGGAGTTACAGGCACGCAGCTCACATAAATACCTACCCAGAGACATCTACATATCCTGTCTCCAGCTGAAAACAATCAAAAATTAGGTGCAACCAGTTTTCATCCCCTCTCATTGTTTTCTTGCTTTGCTCTGAACACTTTTGAATACTCACTATCACAATACCCTTTGTGTTACCATCATCTGTTTAAAAACTTTCTGAAAACACAGAGAATTTCTCATTGGTCAGCTGTCTGCTTTACAGAAAATAGACAAAACTCAGACAAAACTAACCAACAAGTTCAAACTAATTCTGCACATTCAGATGAGTCTTTGCTGTTTAGGGTCTTAGCTAGAGGAGCCACGATGATTCCATGCACATTGTTTGCATTTCACTGGAAATTACCGAACGCAGAAGATAAAGGAGGCAATCTGGGCACCACATCAAAATGGGACACGAGAGCAGAGCCAAGATCTGAATCAAATACTGGCTCGTGATTTTCAGAATATTGCACATAATGTTGATTGACGGCACAACAATGACTATACCCAGGGAAGTGGAAAACCAAGCAAAGGAGTAATTTTTCTTCATAGTTCCACTAGACTGACACACCAGCCAGGAACAATTACTGATGACTTTTTTTCTACATGGCATAAGTTATAAGCAACATGAAAAAATAAAAATTACTGCAACACTGGGCTAATTTTGGAACTACCCTGACAGTAAACAATGATGGTCTCTTGGTGCTGCCTGTACAATCCCTGACTCAGAGTCCACACTGATATCACAAAGAGTGGTATGAAATATCCTGCTTCACGCTTTTCTTGAAGTAAAGAGTAGGAAGAGAAATGCAGCACTCATCTGAAGCAGGGAGTTGCTGTTTCACAGAACCCCAAAGTCAAGGCTATCTGTACATTAAGGTTTCCGTATGTGTTATGGCACACTCATCAACTGAATGCACAGATTTCAAATCATGGCAGCAACCAGGATGCTATGAACAATAATATATTTCAGTGTACAATTCTGTGTCATCATAAGAACATAAGGGAGAAAAACTTGCATGACCATATAATTAAGAGTTGATTGATTATACATAAATGCAGGGGACCTAAGGGACTTCTGATAGATGCTGTTTTCTGTTTACTTTTATGTTTATATTTGTGTGCATTATCATTGTGTACAAACATAATTGTGTACTTAATCTTGGAGATTATTCTCTGTATTTCTTTCAAACAATTGAAAAAACCACAGTAAACAGTGTCTTAAATGACAGTTTAGCTACAAGGTTCACCAGGGGAATGTGGTTCTTTCAGGCAATATAGCCCTTTCCCACTCTGCCTAGAGGACTAATATAGTAAACCATGTAATCTTCTTGGATGTTTATTCAATATTTCCATAATTATTGTCATAGGTTTTCCATAAATGCTTTACATAGACGATCAAGTCTCTCAATCACAGACTTTATGTTCTGTAGTGTTTGTGCAGCATGATATTTTGAGTTCATACATTAACATCATTGCCAGTTCCAGAAACAGGCTTAAATACATGGGCATGAAAAGACCAGTTCTGGAACAGGGTACTGCAAAGTTCCCAGAAATGTGTTGTAACTTTCAGTGATTATGAGAAAAGGCACACTCTCAGTGAAAAACACATCTCCTTTCTTTAAAATTTCTTCCAACAGTTCAGCTGTCTGCCTCAGCATTCAGTCCCAAAGTTTTTCCATGAGTTGTGCTGAGAACTAGTTGCTCCTGCCTCAACAGAAGTGATGTGCCAGTGCCCTGCCACAGCCAGCACAGCTCTCTTACCCCTGTCTTCATATGGGGACACCACCACAGCTACTCCCATTCCCTTTCAGCTGTTTGCACCACAAGCTGTGCTAATTAGGTATCACCTAATATGTGATCGGGACCTTTAGTACTTATTAGCTAATTAGACACTGCCTGCAGACTCAGTCAGACAGCTTTACAGAAGTCCAGTCCACTGTTAATAGAAATTATAGTGAATATATGTATAGACACAATCATAATTATTAGACACCTGTTCAATGACTAACATAAATGGTTATATAAGAAAACCACTTATTTTTCTAAGTAAATTCTATGGCCTCCAATTCTATTTAATACAATAGCTGAAACTTCTGCAATAAACCATGCTGGTGGCCAAAACACAATATGCTTTTGCTATTTAGGTCAGCTTTATCACTTTTGCAAACTAGTAAGTTAAGCCATCTATAAAACAACAGGCTTAACAACCTAAGATGCAGACCAGCATGCCACCCTGCTTAACAGCCATTATTATCCCTGCTGTCAGGCTGAGCTTTAACTAGGTTAGTGAGAGCTTACAGCAGAAATCACAAACCTCGAAACCTAGCTGAAGGATTATGATGATAATGTTTTACAAATTTGCACACAATCAGAGAAATGACTTGTTAGCATAAAGGAGGACCTACTATTTTGTGGTGGTAAAGAGCATCTTCAGATCCTGGCAATTCACTTAGGAGGCCCTGGTGCTCAACACTTGTTTAATATAGTCCCAAGTTATTGCTAAGAAAATTATTCTGCAATAAATTATGCATTTTAGCTTTTATTTCCTCAACCCAACTAGAGGTATCTATGGTGAAACCACACTAACCACCAAGATGTACTACAGGAACACCAGCAGCTTTCAGTGTTTCTCTTAGAAGTGTATTTCATAAAAAGGTACCTTTTATGTTTATTTAGTAGTCATAATAAGGTACTTTGAGGAAAAAAAACCAGAGTGAAAAGAAGTTTGCACACAATTAGTGTAAAAAATGGCTATTGCCTCATTTTGCACAGCAGCAGGCTGGCTCCAGCCACTGTCCCCCATGGAACACAGGGCTCTACACCATCCCTTGTCCCAGTAGAATTGGGGAAAAGGCTTGCTGAGTGAAACACTGAGCCAGGCAAAGATGCATAGCTCCATCAGGTAACATTACATTTAGATCTGGCAGTGGCACAGCACTGTGTGCGATGGAAATAACTACACCAAACTGCAGAGATGAGGAATATTCCAGTGGTGTGGGAAAGACACTGAGTACTGTGCTGGCAATCTGGTGTATGAGGTGTGAATCCCAATTTTCTGTGCCCCTGCACCTCACATACACAGAAACAAGCCCATCTTCCTTGCAGGAGCCTGCTGTAGAACTGTGTCCCACATCCCTCCCATCTTCTCCTCATCCCAGAAGATGAAAGCTTTGCTATCCCTCCCTTCCTGCAACAGCAGCAACACCTTGTGTGTCCCTCACTGGCTGTTTTAGTAACCTAAATGGGGCCAGGAGCCATCCTCCTTTGCTATGACTGGGAAATGCAGTGTGGGCTGCTAACTGGGAACTGACACATATATGCCAGGAGTATTTCTGGCAGTTAATAAACAAATCATGTCGTAGCAGGCGGGACTGTTGCTGGGAATGTCCACATTTACTGGTATTAATGGTCTATACCTGACTGCTGATTTTTATAAAACTTAGTATCTTGATATCTCAGCTGCTTTGTGACGTTTGTTCAGATACCAATGCATACAAGAGCTACAGAGAAGGACAGACTGACAGCATCACCACACAAACCGTGTTTCTTGGGGCTTCAGTCTTTTTCAGGACTGAGCTCTAGAAGAGCATACCTAAAAACACAGATTAAGAGAATTTTGCCTATGATGTCTACAGGGTCATGACTTCTCTATGTCACCTCCACAAAATTCCACGGTTCCAGTGGAAGCAAGAGCAGGTCAATAGTGCATGCAGTAAATAAAAACTAGCTGTGCATTGGCTTGTGAGAGATTTGCCTGGTGACCTTTGTCCAGTTCCTCGTGAGACTTGTCCAGGGAGAGATACCAACACTCAAAAATCACATGTCAAAGCTAATGCTAATTAATAACCTTATTATCCATCCCCAGAGAGGTCAAAGACTAATGAGCTGATCTGAATCACAGACATACTGGCAACAAACAGCATAGGAAGATCTTACCTATACTGCATTGTTGTCAGAGTCTATAAATTCAGGTATCTATTGTAAATACTTTCAATTTATACTAAGTTAAACTTAAAAAAAATTAATTTAATTTAAGATATTAAATATAATCTATATTAAACTATATATTAAATTTAAAGTGTTAAAAAATCTTGCTTATTATTTGCTATAAAGGCACAAAGGGAGACAAACAAGATAGAGCAAATTCTCTGGAACTCCTGAAGTCAGGGAACTGGGTAAGGTAGGCAGACTAACACTGCACCACAAAAATAGCTTTTTTTGTTTACTGCAACTTGTGACTTAGTAAGCAGGAGAAACACCAGCTGGGGCAAGAAAGTGTGGGCAGTTGAAGAGAAATTGAGGAGGAGGATTAGAGGTAAAACATATTTCTCCTCTTTACATTTCCTTCAACTGATGATCACGTTTACCCGGCAGTTCTGCAGCCAAGTGTTATCTGGAGTAAACATCAACTTCAGAGAAGCTGAGCCTTTCCACTCTAGTCTGAATTTTTACTATGGAAAACTAAACTGATATAACTGCATCATTTTGCTCCTCCCCAAAGGAAAAATAGGACAACCCATGCAGCATCCTTCTACCGTGGGGTGAGACATTTTGAAAAGCTACCGAGACTGAGTCCTGTGGGCCAGGGCCCTGGGAGCAGCTGTGGTGCTGAGCTCCTCCGTGCAGGACCAGACCTCTCAGCCCTGCCGGTTGTACGTTTACATCCATGCTGCAAATATTCATAGTCAACAATAAATCCAGATTTCTGCTATGCGTGGCTAAGGACTTCATTAAATAGTGCAAACATCACTTTTTCAAGGGGTGCTAAGGCCAAAGAAGTGGACTATGACTTAAACAAACAGGGAACTACAGGCTGGGTTTCCAAAACTGTTCAGTGCTGATCTAACTGTTTCCACTGAAGCCAATGTCAAACCTTCCGTGGATTTCAAGATAGGCAAGCACTCATTGCCTTAGAAAACATCCCTTTAATTTCGCTTAAAGGAGAATCAGCAGTCTTAGTAGTCTTTGCATTTCTGTAGAGCTATTTGTCAGCCCTTCTTCAACAATGGCAAACATGAACAAAAAAACCAATACAAAATCATGGGGAAAAAAAACCAGCCACAGGAAAATGAATGACTGGTTATAAACTGACCTCAAAACTTGCAATGGAGGGTCACATCTCATAAACAAATAAATTCACAGTCACTATGCAAGTTAGTACCAACAATTCAACATTTCTTGAATACCAGGAAAACAAAAAAATTCAAGAAAGGGAGTAAGCAAGAGTACAGGCATCTTGAAAAACAAATTTTAGCTGCTTCAACTTGATCAACAAAGGAAACTATTTTTAGAAAGGAACTAAAGGATATATATAATTCACATATCTTCCACAGAAGAAAACCCATAGTTGACAGATTTCCTCAAGGTATATACAACACATAAATTCTCAGAATTTAGTTGCCACTCATCAGAACAATTTTTTTTTCCAAATTTACTGTTAGACGTTTAGAAGAAAAGAGAGTTAGAAATAAAAATGTCTTGACACTGTCATCACAGCTAATAAAGAATGTATCCTGACAGTATAGGCAAAAAAAGTGCATTATGTAGGTAAGGGGAAATATCAAAGACACAGGTAAATCAATCAACAGGTACTGTCCTCCCCATCAGCAACATATGTTCTCAAGGAAATCACTCACTCATTTTTTACTTTTTACAACACTAAAATAACTTGATTATGTGGGGCACTTACCTGCTGCTTCCCAGTATAGGTTGAAAGGGAATAATACTCAGAAAGTTTACTTTGACAACAGGACAGTCACAAAAACAGAGAAAAGGTCTCTGAAATGTTGCAATTATTCACTTACTGCCTTTTTTTTCTTTGAACATTTCAGACTTGAAACATTTTTTACTTTTGACTGCACTCTCAGTGTATTTTCTCTCTCAAATCTGGTCTACTAAAATTCTGGAACAAATAGAAATTACTTGAAGGCAAAATATACTAATATATATGCTAATAATTCAAGTTAGGCTATTTTGTTGGAACTTTATAGGGTACTAAATCCTCAAATGATAACTTCTGTCTTTAAAACAAATTACCAGAAAAACCTCTTGGTTATTCTTGATTCAGCAGAAGTTGAAAGTGTTTATAATTAGCAACAGTAAGTATTTGAGTACAGCTACTCTCAAATTTTATATTGATGTTTACAATCTGAAAAATGTATTTGTTGATGTTCTAACTCAAATGCAATAGTTAAAAAATTGAGTCAGTGCAAATGAGCTATATACTTAGAGGATCAATGATATGATTAATTACTAAGAAGAATTCATTTCCGTTTAAATGCTAGACTGCCTACATGCTTTGAAAATAAAAAGTCCTAAAACGCACAGAAACTCTTCAGCCAGGAAGAACTCAATATTCTTACTTCATATTGAAGCCTACACTTGGCAGTGTGCTCTGAGTGACTCTTCACCCAGACACAGAGCGAGCAGGTTAGATAACTTCATTATCTCCAAAGTGGTTGTCTGCTCATGGTTCGTGTGTATACCTACATGAAGTTGACACAGCCCGTCCCTGCAGGTGGAGCAATCCAAACAAAACTGAGGTTTGTGGTTGGGAGATGGCTCACATGGGATGCAACCACACTGCACATGAACTGGTTTCCAAACTGGTGGTCGGACATAATTCCTAGGAGAAAGACACAGAGGAGAAAAACAGTAACACGTGTTAATGGCTCACTGCGAGGTGCTAACAGACCGAGAAATACATCTGCTGTGTGTTTCCGCATGGCAACAGCGAATGAAAAAACCCCAAGAGGATGCCTTCGAGTAATTAGAATTTATGCCAATGAAAATATTGGAGCTGGCCTTTGCTTGAGCCAAGGCTGACTTTGCATTTACTGCAAGACTCCATGTATTTACTGCTATTAGTCTTCATGAGGCCAACACCAGAGGAATTATTTTATTTGCATTTTTGAAGGAGGAGCTGGATCACAGCTGCTGTAAATCAGTTATTCCATTACCTCATTTATAGCCATTACAGATCTAAAAGAAAATATAACCTGAAGCAAAAAAAAACCCTTCTATTTTAATAGGAAAAATGAAGCTTTTAGAGAAAGGTATTATCTTTTAGCAGATGGGTACATTTATTTGGAAAAACCAGATGAGCTCTGAATTCATGAACTCTTCTGATCTGAAATAAAAGCAGCAACCTTCCACAGATTTACCAGTATACGTTCCTTTGATATTTTTTTTTTAATACATGCTCTAATACATGAATGAATGTAAATGCCATCTCTTAATCCCTCCCTCTGGAATTCACTGCAGTTCATCATGAGACAAAAGAACTGTATTTTTTAATGTAAAACAATGTCTGACAGCAATCTTTTTCCCCTTGGAACCCTTTTGTAGTTTCCTACAAAGTAGTGCAAACTTGGTTGTTTGTTTGACACCCTTTGGCTTAAAGCAAGGCAATCTTACCAGAGTGGATCACTATACCTTTACTCCTAGTACATGAAAGAGTAAATGTTGAAACTACTCTTTTAAATGCAGTTATCAGAAAGGAATGCCTTGTTCCAGGTTACTTCAAATATTGAACCTTCCTTTCAGAACGACCCAGGCTGAAACATTGCTAATAGGATCAAAAGGAAAAGGGAATGGCAGCAGGCACTGCCCTGCTCAGAAAGGTCACTGTCAGCTGTTTGGTGATTGAGTCTCAAAGTTTGTAGTGGCTGGTCTTTCTCATATTTGCTTGTTGCAATTCAAACAGCCGCAGAGAAATAAAACCCATCTCTGACTCTCAGAATCCTTTATTACTCTTTTTTATGCCAATTCTTCTGTAATGTGAATGCAGCAATTTCTCATAAGCCCCACAGATCCAGAGGTGGAAGGGGTTTGCAAAGTGAGAGATTTACATCAAGGAAGGGTCGAATCCTTCTTAATGCAAACACACTGCTCCACCTGGTGCCCCCAGGGAATGATGGCAGCAACACCTTCCAGGGACAGGGGGCTGTCTCCCAGGCAAACCATTTCACAAGTTACAGACCAAAAGCAACATCTGAAACCCCGTTCAGGTACCAGTGAGGATCACACACTACAGCTCAAGGTTATGGATCTGATTTATCCTGAGAGCTATGAAATTCTAAACCAGCTTCAATTTTTTTGAGGGAGAGAAATAAGCCACAGTGAATTTAAGTAATCCATTCCAGGAATGAGAGGAGGCAGCAGGTGATGGTAGTGATGCCTCTATCTTTTACAAACAAACACAACCTCCTCATTCAGGGTTTTTCAGTTAGTTCCCCACTGAGAACACACATGAGATTCTCTGTCATTCACATAGTCACAGCTCAAATCCCCAAATTATGCTGAAGCCCTTTGGGTCAGGATGGCCACAGACAAGGCTCAAGATCCCCTGAGTGAAGCCTCTTTTCTGGAAATCAGTGGTAGGGAAATCCAGAGAAATGGTATTTTACTGACTCTTCTTTATTGCAAGAGACTAGATACAGGTGAGGTTTGGCCATCTCTTGCCACGCTGTGCTGCTATTTTCAGTCTTTATTTGTCTTTCTTGACTAATTGAGAGGGGTGGTATTAACATCCTCGAGGAATCCCACTTGACTGGTGCCCCCCTCACTGCCCTGCTCTCACTGCTGAAGTCCTGCAGCAGTGTCCAAAAATGCGCCCAGAGAGGTCCCTCACAAAGCAAGCACTGTTTAGGCAACTGCTTCGCTTTGCTGAGGGTGAAAGGTGGTAACTCTGCTTCTTTCCCAGAGTTGTGGATCTTGTTTGAAGTTTGTGAAGTTTGTGCTAAAGCCAGTGACTTCAGCGTTGTGGGCTGAGGCCTCTGGGACTGCTGCAGAGCACCAGCTCTTGTCTGTCACCATCCCCAGCTGTACAGTGGGAAACAGGGAGTCACAGGCTATCAGGTTAATTAAATAACAGATGCTGTCAGGAGACAATCAGGAACAGCCCTTCAGTATGAAGAAATTCCCCTTTCTCCAGAGCCAGCCAAATACAAGGGAGGACAAAGACTGGGGGACAGGCACGCCAGCTTGGGAAATGTGACTGCTTCCCTCCTTGGCAGCAACTTGTGAATTAATGAATTCCCTAGGTTTCAGGCAGTATACTGCAAAAATGTGTCTAATACATCAAACACATACAACATCTGTGGAGAATTTCTTTTTCTTTTGATTTACAGTTTAAAAAAAGAACAACTGTTCAGTGACTAGAATAAACAATGAAAAAAGTCATCTCATTCAAATTTTTTTCAGAAAAAAAGTCAATGAAAAGTACAGCAATCATTCAAAATCCCAATTTTCTAATTTTATCACCATGCTATCTTTATATTTTATTAATAATTTCCTGTCATAATTTTTACAATAAGAATGACCCTCCTCATCTGCTGGACCTTTAATGAGTACATGAACTCCATTTAGGAGTTTAAAGCCTTCAGAACATTTAAGAACAATTAAATACTGACACTTCAGCAAGTGACAGCAATATAAAAAAAACTATTTGATGCTTAAATCCCATGCTTTCCTATTGAAAAGGTGAACACAAAAATCATAAAAATGGAGAATTCAATTGATACTAAGAACTAATTAAGGGCAAAGGATGTTCTTTCCCCTTTCGTTTCCAGTCCTTTTGCAGTCCCTTGCTATGGAAGGAAACTCCTCCCTTCTCCTCCAACCCCTCTCTAAACTGGTAAGCTGCTTCTCAGACTGAATGTTTGCCTCACAGCAAATCAAAGGACAAATGTGAAACAACATTTTGCTGAAAAGAAATTAAATGAATACAAGACAAGCCTGATTATATAGCAGCTCTCAGAACAAAACTATAACCTGTATGTACCTCAGGCAGCATCAAAGACAGAGTGGGCCTTCATTTAAGGTGCTTGGCTCAGGTCAGTATTGTTCATCAGGTATTCCCCTCACATCCTGGTGACCAGTGCAACTCTGCACATTCAAGTCTAGTGTTTATAAAACTAATAATCTTAAGGTAAAATTTTAATATCCACCTGTAAAAAACTATAACCACTTTAGCAAATCATCAAGAGTTTCCATGTGACATTGAAAACCAAAACGTTCAAAGGTTTGAGAGCTACACATCTACAGCTCTAAAATGTGCTGCATGCAAAGAAGCTGTTAGCATCTCTCTGAACCCCTCTTGGCTTTTACAGCGTGTGCTCATCATAATGACATGTTTCAGACATCTGCACTTTCTAGATTCTCCACCCCCTAAAATTTCTGAGGCTTTAGGAATCTCAGTATAATCAGTACAACCATTACAACCATTCAAATCCCAAACATGCTTTGTACCTGCCAACAGCACAGCTAGGAGAGGAACTAGACAATCTCAGTCCCTCTCAAGAGGGAATTCAGCAGCTGTTTTTATTGTGTAAACTTTAAAAAAATGTGCTTAGCTCTACTCAATATCCTACCTATAGTCACTGCATCAAAGAATTTCTATGTGAAGAGGTAAATTTCAAGAGATAAATACAAGAAATCTAGGGATAGAGAAAAATATTGAAAGGAAAATCTTTGGTAAAGTCAAATGACAAATACATAGCTTCAATCTTTAAATGTTTTAAATTATTTTATTGATAATCAAGATCTCTAGTAGGACTGCAGCAGCTAATGCAGGGAAATATTTTGCTTCTTTTGTAAGGTGACATACAGGAAAGTGAACAAGATATGAAAACACTGTTTTAGGTGGTCCATAAATGGCCAAATTTAAGTGCTGTTCCTGAACTCATTCTTACTTTCACCTTTTTGTGTAGCTTCTCTAAAAGGGAGGATTATAGAGGATAGCAACTATTCTACCCTTTGGGCCCCTGGAAGCCAGACGATCATCTTTTCTACTGATAGAGCTTGGGAAGTATCTAATGGCACAGATAAAAGTAGAAAAATACACATCATTTTATGCTTTCTGAGGAATATGGATCTGCACTAGCCCTGATTTACACACAGTAACTACATAATGTTCTGTATTACAGCATGACATATCCTCCTTAGAAACCAGTTTTCTAAATCAGAACTTCATACAAGGAGCTCACCTGCGTGTCAAGGTCCTTGGTAAACCCTTCCTTGAGCCTAAGGCTCAGCAGAATTTCCAGTGATGAACCAGATGGTAGATAGTGTAACATTTCCTATTTATTACATGGAGTATGATATTAAAGGAGAGGGTTAATGTTAAATACAGGTGTAAAATGAATGAGCACATTTTGGTTTTGCTGCCTCTAAACTGATTATCTGCTACAAGCTTCCATTTTCAAAGCTATGTGTGACAGCAAAATGCCAAATATAAAATATTAATGAAATACCAGGAACCTAAAGCTTTAAGTAACTAAATAACTCTGGGATCTTTGGGAAAGCAATCATTCCTGATTAGTAGATATTAAAGTCAGAAAAAGACACTTTCAAATTAGATTTTACATTATGTAAAAATGAAGTAGCTAGTTCTAGGAACCATCTTTTCACTTAGGAAACAGAGCTGAGGGCCTACATTCTCCACCCATGCTCTAGCATCTCGAAGGGTGATCCACAAACCCACAAGCTAAGCACAGTTCTGCCTGGTGTTACAAAGCAGGGAGTGATGCAGAAGGGACTCTGAATATACCTCCTGTGTTTTCACTGGGTACTATAGTGAGTGAAATAAAGGCTAATTTTTAGTTATTGGAAGCATATTTAAGCAACATCCTTAAACTGTTTATGAACACTTTTCAGGACTCTGCAACGTAAGTATTAAAATTCTAGAACTTGTAGTAGGAACTAGAGGTAAGAAGAAAATCAAATTGCTTCTTGTTTTTGGTGTGTTTTGCTTTTTTCTAAAAAGCCCAAATGTGTTTAGGGAAAACATCACTAATTTGTGTTAAAAATAACAATTTGGGAGTAAAGAAATATCTGGAGCTGGTAGCTATAATTTCTAAAACATGAACACAAATATACAGTTATGAGCTCATGCAGTTTCTACCCAAGCAAGTAGCCAGCTAAAGGTAACTAAATTACCCATACAAGTTCCTTTCTACCGGAGTAAAAGTGCAGAATATGGCCCTAAGTGAACTGCACCCATCCAGCTAAAATATGCTGTTGGTGATTGATTTTTGCGGAGTGATTTCATTCTGCTTCACAGATAAAACACATCTCATTTGACAGAGTGTAACAGACTGCTAAAGCACTTGGTAGCCCTTGTGATCAATTAAGGGTCAGAATGGTTTGATAAATAATTAAAGAGTATGAGGAAAGAAAAGACCAGAAACCATCAGATACATTCTTCCACCCAGCAATGTTAGTTTATTTTTCCTGAAGTCATATGACTGTTTCATTATTATTATTATTACTGCTTAATTGTTAATAAATCCTTTCAGCATATGCAATGCTGGGGGAAAAAACCATCCACATGTTAATTAGAACACTAGAAAAAACCGAGATAAGTGCATAACTTCCTAATAAAGTCTGTCACTAAAATTTGTAACTCCTTCTGTGGTCAGGAGACACCCAGAGCCTGAATACAGCAATCTGATTCTTGGGAGGGTCCCACTACGCTGAAGTGACTCACACTTGAGACAAGAAGTATGGGGTTTATAACCTTTTGCTCCATATGTAAAATTGACATGTGTTTTCTTTGTAGTTCTGAAAACAATTTATTGCAAGTTCACATTTGAATTACATTCACAAATTGGGATCCAGGTATGAAACAGGTCAGTTTGGGGCTTTTAGGTGCTTACAAGAGAAGTGCTTTGTGTCCACATTTCTTAATATTTACTAGAAGCAAGCACTTCACTAGAAACACAGGTTTGCAGGAATGAACCACTAATGAACAGGTTTTCAAAAATTTGCTTTGAAAGAGAGGATATATTTTTGCTTAATCTCTCTTTTAATGTTCTACTTTAAAGGGATTGTTAAACAAAACTTTTGAGAAGCCTTTTGTTAGAATCCACTTAGGGTTATAATTTCATCTCAGGGATTTATGAGTACCAGTCTCATTAAACCTGACAGTAGTTACACATATGGAAATTGAGCAGCATGGGGAAGAGAATATCCCCTTTCTATAGCATAATTCCCGGGACACCGAATGAGCCCCTTGTGTAATGTGTGATAAGGCTCCATGAGTCAGGGGGATGGGGTGGTGGGACCCTGGTCTGCAGCATGTTGCTGGTTTCAGGCCATTGCCAGAAGGGATGAGAGGACAATTTACAGCTGAAGTCTAAGTGCTCCATAGAGAGCAACACGGCACTACGTGCTCCACAGCAAGCAGATTTAGCAACAGTAAACAGGGACCAGTAGCAATAAAAATAGAAAATGCTAATAAGTTACTGTGTTGCTGAAATATAGAAGGAAAAAAAATCTACTTCCAAAGGCTTGAGCCAAAATCTATTTTAAATGTTTTCCTAATAGTCCCAGTATGTTTTATAATACCAACGTTTATATATTTCTTTAGACAAACCTGACACCTTCATTCTGTACTAGCTTTTCATAGGTCTATTTTAGCAGCACATTCCAGTTTATTCTGTTGAAGAAAAGCAGCTACCCCTGGTTTCCTTTTTTTTCCCTGTTTTTTTAACTGCTATTGTATTTGGCTGGTGTCTCATCCATATGAGCAGCTCTTGTACAACTTCCCAAAAATATTGCATTGTTCCGAATCTCTCCACTTTGCAAACCTGAATCTGTGTCCCAGAAGCCAAACACCAGACACACTGCTTGATAGGGTTTATACCAGTGACAACTATGACAAAGGGCCACCTTGTTATCAAGCCAGACATCTGCTCCCAGCAGACTCATCCTCGGAGCCAGCAGTAATCACATCCTTCTCCTTACGGCAGTGACAATTCACCAAAGCAGCACTGGAGCTCCTGAAATTGCCCCAGATTTACTTTAGTAGAGGTGAAACTGTGAACCAGTAGTCTAAACTGACAAAACCATCCTGACTTGCTCACTTACACAGAGCCATGAACCAACCAAACCTCCCTGCTGACCAGAGCTAGGAACATCAAATGAAACAATGCTGTGCAGTAACTGGAAAACCACTACACAGCTCAGTGAAAGCGCCCCTGCCAAACACTCATCTATAAGCACATGCATCCTGACTGGATCTATAAAGCATCCTTTCCAAGGCAGTAGCTTCCAGGGTTTCTTTTATAAATTAATCAATCTTCACCCTAGACTCAGCTGTGCTGGGCTGAGTGTTCTGCGCAGTGACAACATCCCTTCTTGGCTGTGTGGTTGCTGGTAACACCTCCTGATATCCTGTTTGCTCTTCTGTAGCCTAGCATGACTAATTGGGATAATGGCTTTACCTACAAAAGCCTAAGTCTCTCTTTAATTTATATTTTAAATGAACTTAATGATTTCTGGCAGCAGTCTGCCTTGCAACGCAGTTCCTCTATTTTGATCCTTCGCCTGCAGACATGTTTTGTGTTTGCCTGCATTGCTGTCACTGCCTCAGTCACCGAAGGACAAACTCAGTGCCTGGTGTTTTGGTTGCACTTGCACTGTCCCTAATTACTCCTTATATCTCTGTTATCAACATTACTGGTGGACTCTGATACTTTAAAATTGATAGTTTCCTCCAAGGCAAATTAAGTCAGTCAAACCAATCAATAACAATAACTATATAATGAAATCAGAGGGACTTACATATAAATCTTTCCAGATGGAGTATGTATCATTTACAGACATCTCTTCCTGTTTTGGAGTGATGTTTTTACAGAAGTTATCCCATTCTATTCCCCAATTCCTTATCTCAGATGATCTGAAAGTCAACTTGAAACCACGTATTGCATTGTCCAGATTAGCTGGGATAGAGTTAGTTTTCTTCTCAGTAGGTGGAACAGTGCTGTGTTTGGGATTTAGTATGAGAATGATGTTGATAGCACATTGATGTTTTAGTTGTTGCTCAGTAGTCCTGATATTTAAGTTAAGGACCTTTCAGTGTCTCATGCTCTGCCAGAAAGCAGGTGTGCAAGAAACCAGGAGGGAGCATGGCCGGGACAGCTGACCCACACTGGCCAAAGGGATGTTCCATACCACAGAACGTCATGCCCCGTCTACAAACCGGGGGAAATTGGCTGGGAGCTGCCAATTTCTGCCTGAGGATGGGATAGGCATCGGTTTGCAGGTGGTGAGCAATTTTATCAGGCACCACTTGGGGTTTTTTCCCTTGGATTTTGTTTTTGTCTCTCTCTTTTTCATTTTCATTATTATTATTGTAATTATTATTATATTTTACTTTATTTCAATTATTAAACTGTTCTTCTCTCAACCCACGAGTCTTACTTTTTTCTGATTCTCTTTCCAGTTCCATGGGGTGGGGAGGGTGTTGGGAAGTGAGCGAGTGGCTCACTGTAGTTGGATTCTGAGGTTAAATTATGACATGTACAGAAGCCATGGTTTGTCCCTCACCGGCATCGGCTGCAACATCTCCACAGAGCTGGAGACAAGAGGCAGTTTCTATTCAGAGGAGCAGTCCTGGTCTGCTCCAGGTCTCCTGATCCCGTCCCCACAGCTGGGCTTACAGCAGCCTCAGCAATGTCTACATTAGGGTGAACTACCTAAGGTTGTCTACAACCCCACGTCCCCTTGCTGGGTCGCTGAAGTGCCCTGTGGCACAGCCAGTCCCACAGTCTCTGGGAGACTGCGGGGACAGCCGTGTCTCATAAGAGCCTGCCTGCTCAGGAAAGATGGCACACAGGCAGGAGCCGTGCATCTGCGAGGGAAAAGCCTGCTGAGGTAACAACAGGCTGGGGTTTTAACTTCATACATTTATACGTGGCCAACCACCAAAACATGTGCCATTTGTAAGCAGCAGTTATAGTGTCTGTAACACTGTGATCAAGAGTCAAGATGTCTGCCTATTTTCAACAGCTGACATCAGTGACACAGTAGTGCTGGTTTGCTACAAATTCCTCAGAATTCATAAATATAAAAACTAGAACCATACATAAAGCTGCATAATGGGCACCATGGTCATTCTCAGCCTCTGCAAAGGGGTGGAGGGAGCAGAGAAATCACTGACCAAGTTGGTGGGAGAGGTAAGGGAGAAATGGGGCTGGAAAAATAGTTTTGTGGGTTGAATGGAGGAATTTCAATTAAAATTGTCAATCTCCAGGAGTTCTTTTTTTGAAACAATGTTGAAATTCTGCTGGCTAAAATCCACCAGTATCTCCGTCCAGATCAAATGAGTGGTGTGAGGAAGCCCAGTCCTGTCCACCACCTGTATGTTCCACTGACATTCTGATGTACCAGGACAAAACCTTCCGGATTTGCCTCTTCTGTAGCCACAAGCCTATTACATTGACAGCTTTTAGAGCATAGGAGAACCAAACTGGGGATGCTCTGGCTGGCAGGCTGGTAGTGGTGACAAGGCATCAAGTCTGGCCTAAAGCTTTCCTGAGGGTGAGTGTGTACTCTGCAGATGCTGTGTACTACAGCAGGATGTGGGAGCCCAGAGGGGACAGCCAGCCTGGCTGAGCCTGTGTCAGTCACTGGCACCTGACTGGTCCTCACCAGGGTAATCCCAGTCTGTTTCACCTCACTGTCAACAGAGAAATGCACAGGGGGAATAGAGGTAGAAGTTTTGGTATTCAGGTACTCAGTAAAGCTGTAGTTTGAAAATCAAAGTGTTTCCCTTGTTACACACTGCTCATGCTTTCTTACATCACCAAAATAGAAATATCAGCTGTGATTTGCAGACTTCTGTTGTATTTTTGGCAAAAAAAAGGAAGAAAAATTCCTTTTCTATGAACACACAAAAAGTTGCTTTAATTCTCTACCCATCTTTAACATCTCTTTTTATGATTACTACAGGACAAAACAGAAAGTCTGGCAGTTGAACCCTTTCCCTTGTAAAACGAGCAGTAATTTACTTTACCTCCTGGTGTATCTTAAATAGTGCAAAGATCCCATTCCTTGCAACTTCATGCTGCCTCTCCCCCACAGGTCAGCAATGGACCAAGATGTTGAGAGTATTACAAAGAGAAGGGCAGCATAGCCAGCAGGCTGAATTGATGTCCACTGAAGGCAGAATGGCACCCATAAGAAGAAAACTCCTAACAAAACATATTGCAAGCTAACAAACATGAACACCAGCAAAAGTTCCAGGAAACAAAACCTAAACACAAAACTTTATGCACCAAAAGAAACAAAAATAATCACAGACAACAATCTCAGAAGGAGAGCAAATTAGTTTACTAATTAATTGCCATATTACTACTTTTACTCTGGTGACAAAGAAATCACCCACAAGAGAAAACCTGGTGCATTGCCCCCTGCCATATGGTATATATTAAGACAGACATACCACAGACAGAAAAATGTAACACTGCAGTTTTGTTTCTATCTGACAACACATACAGTCAGTTGCGACTCGCAAGCATGTAAAGAAAGAAATCCTGCTTTTCATCCCTTTGCCTGAAACTTACTTCTAGACAAAACATCCACCATCCTAAATATGCAAAAGCATTTCCAGATCAGATATAAGAAAGGCAAATAAAAGCATGCTACCAAGAACAGTATCCCCCTTGTAAACTATCAGTCATTGTCACCCAAAACCTCTGGGGAAAAATACTGCTGTTATTGAAGTCTTTGTCCTCAGAAGTGCACTCTATGACTAAATGGTAAAGGCTAATCTTCTGTAGTCATTTCATGGTCAATACAGGATCTTAACACATGGTCCTGGGGGTGCTGCCATGAAGCTGCTGTTGGGTTGGCACAGCTGCAGGGCTGAGCCGTGTCCCCCAGAATGGCCCGCACTGCTCCACACACCTGAGGGGGGCTGCAGCCCCCACTGTGGTTGGGGTCCTATGCACTTATGAGAAGAAAAAACTAAAACAGAAAATATTCACATCTGAAGCCTAGTCAATGTTCGTGAGGTAGCAGCCAATATCACGTGTGTGAAAATTAAGTGTGCTACAGAAATAGGGTGTGGGGGTCCTCTACTACATGACTTCCAAGTCAACCTGTGGTTTTACTGGAAAGAAAGCTTTATCCAGACCTCTGGATACATGAGGACACTATCAAACCAAAGATCACGTATAAGAGCTTTGAGTTGCATTTCAAGATCTGGGATGCAAATGGGAAAAATATTTGGACTCCAAATGTGAAGTGTGAGCAAAGCATCCCAGATGCTCCTCTTGCATCAACTTATATGTTTGAATTAAATCTTAAACCATGCTTGCTTCAGTTCCATGAATGAACACTTAGCTGAAAGACTGCTTCTCCCGGCTGATGCCCCCCGCTGAGACTGTAGTAGGATAAATGTTCCAAGATTTTACTGTGGTTTTAAAATGGATCTAAAACATACGCTAAGTCAAAGGAACACCCAAGGGACTTACACTACAGAGCTGCAGTCCCATTAATGTATAAAGAGAAGGCTAAAAATATAAAGATAGAACATGGCTTTGCTTTTTGACATGCTAATCTGCCCTTAAAAAGAAAAATACCTTGAAGAGCTGCAGCTCTACTGGGAAGCTCCCCCCTTCATTATTGTTTTGCAATAATGAAAAAAGTATGTGTTTCACTAAGGGAGAAATTTAACTTTCCATCTCAAGGTCTCAAATACATTTTTTCTTGTTCAAGGCAGATTAGCAGTGCAGATAATGAGCAGATTTCCTAATTTACATTAATCTCAGCCCTGCCATGTATGCCAATTGAAGTGTTTTCTTCTGGGACTTCCAGATACTTTGCAGTTGTAACTTCGCTGTTTCACATGGTAACGCCAGCATTCACAAATATCAGCCTTTGTCCACATGTCCGTGTTCTCCAGCCTGACTCTGATGTTCTTCTTGGAAGATTCCTTGATATATGAATGGAGTTAGTGCTTCTGGATCCTGTTGCTCATTAGTAAACTAGTATATAAGAGGATATTTCTGGCAAATGGTTGCCAAATCTACATACATTAGGAAGCTTCCAACTGATCTACAAGTACAGGCCAAACGTGCTGGCTAGTTTGACCTGGAAGAATGAGGGATCCTAAAGCTGACTAACTGTATAATTTAGTGCAGTGGCCAAACCACCCTTGAGGAAGGATATTGTATTGATTAAATTGTTTCTTAGGCAGGTTGAAGCCATGGCCAGACAAGTGAATCCAAATGGATTCAGAGCCATTCCAGAGTGATGCTGAAGACAGCGCCATGGTGGCCACCTGGAGAAGATGCCCCATGTCTACAAGTGAACAGAGACATGGAGGGGTGGGGAATGCAATACTCATGGTTGAACATTTGTGATCACTAATTGCGGCTGTAATGAATTTATGTACTCCACACTTCAACGCTGCCTGGTTTTATTTTGCAATTTATCTCAATGAATCACTATACTTCACTTTGAAATAACTTCCATAACTAGTTTTCCACGTATTTTTTCATGTAAATGCTTTGAAATACCAGCACTGCACAGCTGGAGCTGCGGGTTGTCCTGGCAATATGTCAAAAGCTCCAGGGCTGCCAATACTGTGCAGTATTGCAGGTGTATATGGGTGTACTATTTTCCTGTGGTGACACAGCTTGTTGTTCTTTACACAGCTCTTTGGCAATTACATCTAAGCTTCAAATAAATAACCACAGAGAAATTATAATGATGGAAAGACCAAAAACACGCAATATGATCTTCCAGCTTTTGAATGCTTCTTTTTCCCTTGTTCATTCTTAAATTATACATTTAAGAGATTCTTTAAAATAGCAAATTAAGGAAATAAAGTATTTTATCACACACAAATGCACAGAGCCTCACACTGCATGACATAAGCCCAGATCTATTGAACCCATATCAATAACTTATACTGCTTGAACTACCTATCTTAGGTTAAGATAGTTAAGTTTGGTTATGCTGAAATCACTTTTCTGAATAATTAGACTCCTGTGAGCAGCTCCAAATCTACTTTCAGCTGTTTAAGTCAGCTCCTGATAAGAATATATAAAGTTGTAAAACTTTTATAAAAGCTGAGCAAAAACTTTACTGGTTATAGCCCCAGATAACTCCCATGGGAATGGTCCAGACCAGTTGAACCTATACTTTAGATGCTTAATGAGTCAGTCTTCAGAGCACATGATTACATTTCTTTTATAAACAGCATGGAGAGATAGGTGCCTGTGATGGGCTCCACGGAAGGCTACCTATAACTTATGTCCCATTCATCTGCATAAAAATTTCAAACAATTATGATTATGGAGAAAAAACAAAATTAATATATGCAAAAACCAGATTGTGATTCCCAAGAAAAGAAAGGAAATGAATCTTTTTCTTGCTAGCAGGCACCTTTTATTGCACTATCAAAAAAAGACTCTTGCTATAGATCACAGCCTGCGAGCTAAAACAAATTCCCAATATTCACTGCAGATATAGCATTCAGAATTTTTAAATCTTTTCATTACGAATTCTACTCATTCTGTGCAGATGGCAATTTTCAGTGATGTGTAACATGGGTGGATTACTTTAGGAGAATCATATCATTAGGGACAGATACGTCAGTAAATTTAATTTACTTTTTAAGTAGGAAAAAAGTAAGATTTACTGAAAAATTGGTGAAAGAAGAACATGAAAAACTGTAAAAAGGATGAATTGAAGAGAGGTCATGGTAAGTCTCTGAGCCATAGTGGGTGAAGCAGGTTGGTTTTGGTGCTCTCTGGGGTACTTTGAAATCATGAAGGTAACAAAAGGTGCTACAATAGTACAGGAAAGTTGAAAATAACCTTCAAGACAAATCTTTGTTGCCAAGAGGGATCATTTCAACGTGATGTTTTATTCATAAAAATGAATGTATCTCTATATTCAAAGCTGAGCCTGCAATGTCTCAGAGCATTTGGACAAGAAAGTAATAGTTAAACAGCTACATCAGTACAAGTATGGTTGTAGATATAAGTGTGCTCCACATCAGTATAGATCTTCTTAGAGGGAAAATGAATCAGCTAGTACAGTATATCTTTATCCTGTTAGAATTGGATCTCTGCTAGAAAATATACCAGTTTGATCACAGCTTCCTTCCTGGAGCTCCTGTTGTTCCATCAGAATGCATTTTTTATGCATAAAATACATCTTAAAATCCAGTATATCATAGAAAATCTTATTTTAGAGCTTCTGAGACTTCTGTCCAGATGATATTTCCTGAAGGAAAGCCTTTCTTTGGTCAGGTGGTCGAAGCAGGAATAGCAGTACTTTTGCTTTGATGCTTATGCTTTTCCCATGGAGCTTTACTGAGCTCTGATGTACGTGGTCATGCGGTTCTTCTATAGCTTTCTCAAAGAAAGAACATCCTATTCTTCACTCCTTTCTGAGGGACCACAAATGCATTGTGTTACATTCAATTAAAAAATGCAGCTATGCCGCATATTGCAGTGCATTCCAGGAGTGTTGACTGTGAATTGAAGGCTGACTTACAAACTTTTCATGCATTTTGTGAAATATCACTAGTTCTACATCCCCCAAACTCAACATCTAAGTTCTTGAGTTAATTTTTCACACTTTGATTTAAACAGCTTCATTTGGACAATTAGTTCCTGTGGTCTCCTTCCTACTACATCTCCTTCTCCCTCACTCCCACTGCTTCAGCAAACCTCCTTCCCCTCAACATCTCCACCATCCCATTCTTTCTACCCTATCTGCTTCCACACTTTCTGAAGACCGCAAATAACCCTGTTTGGATTTTCTCTGTACCTCATCCCTTCCATCTCTTTCCTCAAGTACCTTTCAAATGCCAGTCCTCACAAGAGGACTGCAGAACAGAGCAATCTTCACATTCCTTCTTGAGAAGAAGTGGACCTAAGCAAATATCAAACAGCTAATTCCAAGGCAAACCAAACCACCAGGGTTCACAAAATCCAGCATTCGTCGGTCAGGGTTTTTTCTGTCACCAATCTTTTCAGAACGATATGCTCACAAAATCCAAGGGCTTCTGTACAAACCTCTCAACACCTCAGGTGACTTCTGGAACTAAAATGGCCCACAAAGAATGAAAAATGTCATTTCATTGCAATGTGCCATCATCAAAAGAGCACTTTTCCCTATATTGTCCAGCCATTTGGCTAAAATCTGCAGAATTCCAGTTTGTCTCATGACAATTGTTGATTCTCTTTGTTTCATTCCTATTATTTGAAGGGCCTTGTTGTTTTCAGTGTCATCTAAACATAACTGGCCTATGTTGTAATTAAACTTTGATCAATTTTTTAATGGGATCTCAGAGGAAAACAGTATTTGACTAACATGTATTATTTTGCATGTATTAATTAAGTGAATTCTGGTTGAACTGCTTGAATTTCACATAATAACTACTCTTCTCCATTGTTAATTAGCAGAGCAGAAAAATAATAGAATGTTTTTACTGAAATTATGCTTTTTTATCCAGAATATTCTGAAACTTTTAATTTTTAACTCTGATTCATTTAGTTTCAGAATGCAATTTTAGCCTTTCCTGAGGCACTTTACTTAAAAATACAATATCCCTATATTCAGAAGTAGTCCCAAACAATAACAAAACATACATTTATGGCAGTAAGCATTTGAATCACTTAGGGCAGCTGTCCCTTAAAAATCATCATTAAATAGCACTTTAATGAGTATAGGCATGAAATGTTAGTCAACACTTTTCATCAGAAATATGGAAGATCGGAAATGATCAACTGTGACGCTTTTAATGATGTAAACATTGGCCAGGTGGGAATAAATTGTGAGTCAGGTTAGTTACATGGAATATGGTAAACAGGGTACTTGGTAAACTGAGTCTACTTAAAACCAGAGCAAAACCAAACTCCCCAGCCCTGCAGGAGGAAGAGACTTCCCCTGACACCTGAGGTGCCTGTGCAGAACCACTTCACTGCTCTGCAGTACTGAAGAGGAAAAGACCCATCACATCAGGAGTGAAGAAAGGGTGGGAGGTGATACCAGCAGGCAATCCCCTTCTGAGAGGTACAGAGGCACCCGTTTGCCACCCTGACACACTCTCTGTCACTCTGGAGAATCAAAGGGTTACAGGACTGGTGTCACAGCCTTGGGGTCTCCACTAGCAAGTGCTCCAGCCACACCACCCAAGTGGGAGAAGGCAAAGGGACTGCCAGAACAAAGAAACACCCACTGCAGGAGGAAGTCAAGTTAGAGACCATCTCAGGAACCTGCAGGTGCACAAGTCTATGGGGCTTGACGAGATGCATCCACGGGTCCTGAGGAAATTGGCAGATGAAGCTGTTCATGAAGTCCAACAAGCTCAAGTGCAAGGTCCTGTACCTGCACCAGAGCAATTCCAAGCACAAATAAAATACNTAAGTGGGAGAAGGCAAAGGGACTGCCAGAACAAAGAAACACCCACTGCAGGAGGAAGTCAAGTTAGAGACCATCTCAGGAACCTGCAGGTGCACAAGTCTATGGGGCTTGACGAGATGCATCCACGGGTCCTGAGGAAATTGGCAGATGAAGCTGTTCATGAAGTCCAACAAGCTCAAGTGCAAGGTCCTGTACCTGCACCAGAGCAATTCCAAGCACAAATACTGGCTGGTCACAGAATGGATTCAAAGCAGCCCTGAGGAGAAAAACTTGGGTGTGCTCATGCATGAAAAGTTGGACGTGACTTAGCAATGTGCACTCAAAGCCCAGAAAGACAAAAGTATCCTGGGCTGCCTCAAAAGGAATGTGGCCAACAGGTCAAGGGAGGTGTTTCTGCCCCTCTACCCCGCTCTGGTGAGACCCCACCTGCAGTGCTGCATTCAGCTCTGGGACTCCCAACAAAAGAAGAACGTGGACCTGCTGGAGTGAGTCCAGAGGAGTGCCACTAAGATGATTAATTAGAGGGATGAAACACAATTAGGATTGTTCAGCCTGGAGAAGAGGCTCCAGGGAGACCTTATAGTGGCCTTCCAGTACCTAAAGGGGACCTACAAGAGAGATGGAAATAATTTTTTACAAGGGCATGTAGTGATGGGACAAGGGGATGTGGATTCAAAAAGAAAGGGGGCAAGTTTAGATCAGCTATTAGGAAGAAATTATTTACTGTGAGGGTGGTGAGGCACAGGCACAAGTTGCCCAGAGAAGCTGTGGATGCCCCATCCCTAGAAGCGTTCTAGGCCAGGTTGGATGGGGCTTTAAGGAACCTGGTCTAGTGGAAGATGTCCCTGCCCATGGTAAGAGTTTGAAACTAGATGCTCTTTAGGGTCCCTTCTAACTCAAATAATTCTATGCTGCTATGAACTGAGGCTACAAGAATACATTTTGCTGAGGATCGCGGTTTTAGAAGGAAGATGAAAATTGCCAAAGTCTGAAAAAAAAGCTAATCTGCCTTATGCCTTCTGCTTAGATATAAAAATGACTTCTTAGAGTGAAAATTGGGGTTCAATATCTATAGGCTAAAAATTATTTCTTGAAATTAAAAAGTCATTTTATTTCAGTAGATAAGTTATCCTAACATAAGGAAAATATTCCATGATAAAGGACTTTAGACACACCGCTAAAGATATAGCAAGAAACAGCTCCTGGAAGCTTAAAGAAGAAACATTAGAATTAGAAATTAGGTACATTTTTAAACAGAGTATGATTAATGACTGGGAAAAAGAGTATAGAAAGTGGATTCTTTACATCTTGTAGAATGTGTAAGGTCATGCACTTTAGATAATAACAAGAATACTTTCAGCTGTAAGATAGAAATGACTGAGGAGGAGAAAGCTCAGTCCACATTAGTCAATCACTGTTTGACAATGAGCTACCAGTGTGAAAAAAGACAAACACTGCCCTAGAATGTATCAGCTCAATTATTTCCTGTAACGATGGGGGAAGTATTAGTACAGTGCTGGTAAAGTATTGCTAAGACATCACTTCAATTATTGTGTGTAATTATGAACGCTTGTGTTCAAAAAAGATTAACTTAGGCTGGAGCAGCTGCAGAGAAGGCCTACTAGGATGATGAGAAGAATGCAAAATATGTCACAAAAGGAGACAGAAAGAGCTTGTCTTGTTTAGAGAGAGGATGACTGCTATCACTAAATATCACGGGCTTGTAAAGGAGCTGTTTAAGCCAAAAGACAACCATGGTATAAGAACAAAGGGTTGAAACTGGACTTGAATAAATTTACTCTAATTTAGATCCCTTTTAATCACTAGGCAAATGAAGCATTGAAACAATTTTGCAATAGGAACTTAGGAGATAAACGACTATAACCAGCTTTAAGATGGAGCTTAAACCCACAGACATTTAAGCTACAGCATCATTGTCAGAGCTCCTGCAGCACCGGGGACAGAGCCAAACTGAAAGGTCCCCTCCTGGGGATGGTTCACTGGCACCGCAGGGATCATGTGCCAAAATGGGCCAAACCTCCCTAAACTGCAGGACCTGCTGAAACCAGCATCATGCTTAAATTGTGACTAAGCCCTGAGGTTGATATCTTATTAATTAATCTTCTCTTAAAGAACAGAAAATTGTATCTACCTACAGGGAGCACTGTTTTCAGGTTTTCTGTTAATATCAGAAATCCACTTTTAAAAACTATACACTCATTTATTTTTTCCAAAGCAAAGCTCCAATTACACCAAAAATGACATGGTAAGGTGGACTTGTACCAAGGTTCACAGACAAGTAAGAAGTATTTAGATTATGCCAAAAATAAGAATTACCTGAACATCAGATTAGTATTCACTGTTTCTCTTGTACTTTATGTGTGTAGGAAGCGCTGCTTCAGACAAAAAGTCAGGTTAGCATTTACTACCACTAGTTCAATGTAATGTTTAAATAAATGCTGCTGCAAGCACCTTTCTTGTTGCATATGAAGTGATGAAGAGGTGCTTTAATAGCAATCTAGCTGCAGTATGGTCATATATTGTTTTTCAAACACCTTTTGTTTATCATAAAAGGTCATTTCGTTACACTGGTTTCCTGAAACACTTCAAATTTATTATTTGTCTTCAGGGCACAAAAATACAAAATCTGCTTATGAAGACTCTAAGCTATTTTCCCTCCTATTAGAATAATTTTAAAACTACTTATATCTTCCTAGTATGCTATCAGTTTTTGCTTTCTTGAATGCCTGCTCTAATTAGATTGACAGCTTCTCACTTTGTTATTCTGAAAACCATAGGACTGTTTTTTCCAAAAAACCCAAACACTTCAATAAACAAACTGCAAATAAGATGGATGGGGATTTAAAGTGCAAGTTCCTTCATCTTTAGAATTATTACTAAGTTTTCATTAATATTAATTCACAAATAATAATAATAATTCAGAAATGATAATAATTCATGTGAATAAGATTTCTTGTTTATGTGAATTAGAAACAAGGTTTCTTGATCATATGCTTGTGTAACTCATAAAACGACGCCTATGTTTAGTTCCTCTGAAAATTACCCCTTGACTCTATCCCATTTTTTACCACTCCAGGTTTCATGTTTTTTTCTTTGGTGCAAATACTTACCTTCAAGATGTTTGGGGTGGGGGGAGGGTTGTGACAAATAAAGTAGGGGTGATATGGCGTGTTTTCTTTTACTAGTAAAAGGAGGAAATTTTTTTCAATTATAAACACAATGAAAATAAAGACAAAACAGGATCTTTTGTTATTTTTGTTAGACCATGATTCATGAAAGTGAGCACTACTTGAGTGAGTTTTTAACATGTTTTCATATTTGGTTGGGGTCTTTAAAATAACTGGCATTGTTTCTGAAGATTTATATTTCATTTCATTCATTTATAATAAATGATCTAGTATAAGAACAGGAGTCTCAAAATAAAACATGCCACAAGATTACAATGGGTAGTACTGAAGAACCAAGACCCTCTCATAACCGGTCAGCAGATGCCTCTGTTGGAAACTGCAAATGAATTCAGTTCAAAATTAAATGCTTTCTGAGTCATTCCCTGGAGACCGGAATTCAGCCTTTAAATACACATGAGAAACTATCAAATCTGAGTCAATAAAACAATGCATGAAAAGCCACTTGTCCTGGCGAGACTCTTCTACACCAGCTTTTGAGAAAGCACTTCAGAGGGTTTGCAATAGCGCGAATTCCACAGGCACCATAAAACCAGATTGTGTTAACAGTAACCTTTCCTCCTTTTTCTCACCCTGTGCCAACGAGGTGACACTAAATACAATTTCACTTAAATAAATTCACTTACTAAAGAAAAAAAAAAGTTGTTTCCAATAATTTCAAATCTATTTTTAAAGGACACTGTATCTGCACTGCACTTTAGCCATTCCCAAGGCAGAACTATGAAGGGGTTTGTTACCAAAACCAGACAACAGCTTGAGTCTCTGAAGGAGAAAAGCCACGGTGTGACTCGGCCCCAGGCAGACACAATGTAAACGTGCCTGAGCATCAGTGAGGAATCTCAAGGGTGGAGGTCGGACCAGCCCATGGCATGGGACATGTGTCCACCTTAGGACATTAAATCCCCATGTGTCACCAGCCAAAGGAAATTAATCAGTTGTAAGCTGACCTTACCTCATCTTTGGGGAGTGAGAGGAAGGGCTCTTAAACAGAGTCAGAGTTTTGTTAGCATTTCACTTAAAGTGCAAACACCACAGTCCATTCCTTGTGATCGATTTGTAAATTTATGCTTTGGATATTAACTGAAGTAATTAATCAACCTCCAGTATGAAAGCAGGCTGGGGGATGAACAGATCGAGAGCAGCCCTTCCAGAAGGAACTTGGGAGTGCTGGTGGGAGAAGAACTGGACATGACCCAGCGATGTGCACTGGCAGCCCAGAAACCCAGTCATATCCTGGGCTGCATCCAAAGCAGCGTGGGCAGCGGAGGAGCAAGGGAGAGGATTCTGTCCCTCTGCTCCACTCTGGTGAGCCCCCAGCTGCAGCGCTGCATGCAGCTCTGGGGTCCCAGCACAGGAAGGACATGGACCTGCTGGAGTCAGTCCAGAGAATGGACACAAATAATGATCAGAGGGTTGGAACACCTCTTCTGTGAAGACAGACTGAGAGAACTGGTGCTGTTCAGCCTGGAGAAGAGAAGGCTCCAGGGAGATCTTATGGTGGCTTTCCAGTAGCTGAAAGGAGCCTGCAAGAAAGATGGAGACAATCTACAAGAGCATGCAGTGACAGTACACAAGGGAATGGCTTCAAACTGAGAGTAGGTTTAGTTTAGATATTAGGAAGAAATTCGGAAGAAATTTATTACTGTTAGGGTGGTGAGGCATTGTAACAGATTGCCCAGAGAAGTTGGGAATGTCGCATCCCTGGAAATCTCCAAGGTCAGGTTGGATGAGACTTTGAGCAACCTTGTCTAGTGGAAGACGTCCCTTCCCATGGCAGGAGCAGTTAGATCTTTAAGGTCCCTTCCAACCCAGGCCATTCTATAATAAATCTATGAGCATAGGTTTACCAGATGGAAGCCCTCTGCTATGGGCCAGAGAAACTATACCACTGACTTTGCTGTATTAAACTTTTGATACTCTCTAATCTACTTGAAGTAGAGAGCTTTTTTCCCGTGGACTATTGCACACTTCTTACAAAATTTATGTATCTTTTATTATGACAATTTAGATCTTAAAAGCTAGATTTCTAAGGAACATCCCAATCAATTACATTTGCTCCATATGCCATTAAATCAAAGTCCCATGTAGCTAAATGTTTTACGTTGTAAAGTCCCTCATTATACCTGAGCCAATCTGTCCCACCCCTAAGAGTTCCCTGACTCTAGGGGTGTTTTATGTAAAGTGCTCACCACAACGGCCTGCCATAACCACAGACAACAGATATGTCTTTCAAAACTCCTCTGGATGAAGAGCAGCTAGCATCAGAAAATTGCATTTCCAGAAGTACTTTGCATTTCCATCAGTCCTTGGAAAACCGGGCACCTGAAGGCATGGCTGCCTGTGAATGCCTCAGCCAGCCGGCCAAGTTCCCCATTTATACACAGCAAAAATGGAGTCCCTAATGGAAGGATGCTCAGAAACAGGCTGAGGAGATCCACCTAGGAGTAAAGCACAGAAGAAGACCCTACACTTACCCAGTTTAAAAAATTTTTTAAATCAGTAACTAAATTCCTCATAAATGTTTCCAGGATAGAAAATGTTCTTGAATTATACATATCCTGCTCAGCCACATTTCAGTGGAGAACAACTAAACATTTATTTGTCCCATGCTAAGCAGAAGTCCTTTAGATTGTCACATATATTTGATAAATTCTTCAGAGCAAATCTGAATTCCATATTCATGCTAAATATTTACCCAAATTTTCATTAGAAGGTAGCATACACCTCTTTGATAGGCTCAGAGAAAATTGCAGCTAATGCACATTCCAGTTTATTTGGCTGAACTCTTGGCAGATCATGACTGAAGGTATTTTAAAGAGTTCATTACAACTTTGCCCTTCTTAAGCAAAGGTTATCACAAAGCTGCCTGTTTGAGTGAATTATGACTGCTGGATGGTCACTAGTGCCTGTGATATTACTTATTCCATGCTCCGTGATAAATTTAAATCATAAGATAACAAGGAAAAATCTCTACCAAGATTCATTATGGAATCTAAAGATAGCAAAATTTCATTTACAGGCAGAAAATTATGAGCTTAATGTATACATGTGCTGAGCAAGCAGATGGAATATTTCAGGAAGTTCACTATTCACATAAAAATTAAAAATTTAAACTTAATCCTTCTAAAAATTAAAACTTGCAGGATGAAACAGCTTTAAAAGTGTTTTTTTTACTCTAGGCTTTGTTAATGTTCATATTCTTTATCCTAACAGCTAATGCTGTCAGCATTTATTGATTCAGCCTTCTAATAATTACATCATCCTTGCAGCATGTCAGAGAATGTCAAGGTGACTATGATGCCATGTGACTGGAGTATGACTCCAGTGTCACAAAATATTTGTGTCACTAGTTTATCCAGAAACAGACATACAGCAAATCTCAGAGTGATAGAGAAGAAAAATACTGACTTTATTAATAAACTGCTAAGTAAAACGTTTCATCACTTGCTGTAATGCTGCCAAAATAACCTTGTCAAGTAATTATTAAAATAGTTTTATTTAAATAAACTGTAACTCAATGAGAGTGCTTTGACCAACATCACATCTGCCCCAAATACCACAAGACCTTTCAACATTCAGCTATTTAATTTGATGCTATCTGGGGAAAAAAAAAAATCCAACCTTCTCACACAGCTGCAAAGTATCTTTAACTTTCCTGCAATGAGTACTTGTGTATCTGTTCGATTTCTCCTTAAGGTCTTTTTACTTCAAGCATTCAAGCAGCTCAACCAAGGCTTATGAAGATACAACTGCTTTGGTTACAAAATGCCCCAACTTTAATAATTGCACTATTTTTCCTAAGGGTTGAAATGAGGCAAGAATTACAGTGGATTGACTCATTTGATAAATTTAAATAAATCCTTGCTTAAAGCTTTCAATATCTTGAATTTGTAGTCTTGACCTAAAAGACATATTTTCCTTATTTTCAGAATCAAAAGTCAGTGTTCAAATGACAGTAGGTCCAGTAGGTCACCAAAAAGAATTAAGCAGCAGATGAACTATTAAAGTATTAACGTATGTATTTTGTTAAAGAAATTTAAAATCATACTTTTTTCTCCCTCTCTTTCAAAAACTTTAAAAAATAAGAAGCAAAGTCACACCTGGACTGACATGACCACCCTGGAAAAATGAACTTCATTCAGTAATAAAATCCATTAGAGCAGACCTTAGGAACAACCCTACTCCAAGGAGGAAGGATCTCATGTGAAGATCTGCACTTTTTCCTCCTGGGGATTTTGTAGCAAGGATGGCTGGACTGACAGACTCCTGTGAGGTGATGCTGGCTTACAGGCAAGTGCATTTTAGATACTTTACAAATTTCACTTCAAACTAACCCCAAATTTTCTAAGCTCAGTAGTCAGTAAATACCCTTTTTAACCCATGGCACAAGCAGTAAGCATGACCTTGTGCCCACGCAAAGGCATAACCCCTTCTTCTCTCCACCCACCAAGAGTGCTGGCAGTAGCTGAGCTGGAGCAGCACTGGGGAACTCTGCCCTTCCCTCTGTGCCCCAAGAGAGAAAAGAGCTGGCCCTGCTCCCACTGTACCACACAGCAGCATGAACTTGGTAGCCACCTTCTCTAGTTCACATATTTCAGCATCCGAAAAAGATGTTACCATGTCAATCCTTCCCTACAAACAGCAGTTGCCTTTCACTGGTATATTCTTGAAAATTGGGATATTCCTTTTAGAAGATTTGGAGCAGATTTTTCTTGGGAACCATCCCTGAAAACACACAAATGATTATCAGTCACAACACTGACAACAGACAAGCAAACAGTGAATCAGTGAATTCAACTGGTAGGACAGGTGATGATCAAGATTTAACAGAGGGCTCCCTTCTCCTGTAAGCCTGATTTTCCATCACATATAATTAATTCCACTATGAAATGTAGCAAATTGGCAGATATGGTGGAAGCAGTCTGATGACATTTGTTTGTCATAATATGCCAGAAATTAGTTTACAAACTTGTCTTCAAAATCATGATAATAACCATTTCCCAATATCATCTCACATTTGCAAGAGGCTTCAATGCATCTTAATTGACCAAGTCCAACAGCCCAGTAATTTCAGATTGAATATGCTATCACATCCTGATAAACACAAAATGCAGGGAAAATAATAGGCCTGGCACAACAGGAAAGTCAGGAGACGGGGCTCTGACTGACTATCACAGCACAACACAAGACAATGAGGCATCACAGATCCAGGCTCTGGAAAGAAGTGATGCAGGCAGACACTGGCAGTGTGAAGTTCATGCAGCCATGGGAACATTTGCTTAATATATTCTTGAGGAATACACACAGAATGCAATTTTAAGATGGCCCTAAATTTCTAGACTATGGCCTTTTTTCCCTACTGAATTAAAGATACCTCTCTGTTACTACAAGTTACCATACAACTTCAGCTGTCAATTTAGCTGAATGTAGCTCTCAAAGCATAATGACAACATCTTTTAGAGAGCAAAATATTATGTTATTACAATCAATGAAGGCTTAATCCATTTTTCCTTGACTTTTCTGCACTATTATCTGTATTATAATAACAGTCATGAGCAGTGAAGATTGGGTTTTATTGTGTCAGCATGTCTGTACAGAATAATAAAGAAGAAAGGCCTTGCTCTAGAGATCACATTCTAACTGGTGAACAAATAGGACAGACATTATTGCTAAGAAAATAAAACAGTGACAAAAGAGAATTGAGTCATACATTGACATTTTTCTAATCAATGGCAAACAGGAGTGATTTACCATAAAAAAAAAGAGAGAAGATGGATTTTAAGGCAAGATTTAGAATCATAAAATCATTAAGGTTGGAAAACATCTCCAAAATCAAGTCCAACTTTTAACCAAATACTAATGTGCCCACTAAACCGTATCACAAAGTGCTACATCTACTCATTTTTTGAACACTTTCAGGGATAGTTACTCCAACACTTCCCTGAGGAGCCTCTTTCAATGCTTAACCACCCCTCCAGTGAAGACTTTTTTCCTAATACCCAATCTAAACATCCCTTGGCACAACTTGAATCCTTCTCTCCTTGTGTTGTCACTGGTTGCCTGGGAGAGGAGACTGACCCTCACCTCCCCACAACCTCCTTTCAGGCAGTTGTAGGGAGAGATAAGGTCCCTCCTGAGCCTCCTTTTCCCCAGGTTGAACATCCCCAGTTCCCTCAGCTGCTCCTCATCAGACCTGCGCTCCAGACCCCTCCCCAGCTCCACTGCCCTTCTCTGGACACACTCCAGCACCTCAATGTCTTTGTTGTGCCCTGGTGAGGGGCCTAAAACCAAACACAGGGTTCGAGGTGTGGCCTCACCAGTGCCGAGTACAGGGGAACAATCGGTGCCCTGGTCCTGCTGGCCACGCTACTGCTGATACAAGCCAGGATGCCATTGGCTTTCTAGGCCACCTGGGCACACACTGGCTCACGTTCAGCTGAGTGTCAACCAGCACCCCCAGGTCCTTTTCCAATGGGCATCAGCGTTTTTACAAAAAATGAACATCTGGAATACGCTGGTTAAAAGCACTCAAAGTGCACTGCTTGAACGCGGTTCTGGAAATTAGGATGAAAAAGAGAGAGTGAGGAACAAATGCATATGTCTGTATAGATGGGGTTGTGTTTATCTACTTATATATTATTTTTCATTATTAAAAGGGTCTACGGTTTGCACAGTTCAAAAAGTGTTACGAATTACTTTCAATAAATATTAGTATAGATAAAAATCATCAATTTGTCTCAATGGATATTTCATCTCTTAATGTGTTTTGAATGAAATCCTTACCTTATTGGGATCAGGAATATTCTCAGAGATATGAGGTAGCAGAAACACTGATCAGATCACAAACTTTTACATCAGCTTTTTACTACATGCATTTTATAAAAAATTATAATGGAATTTAAAAAAAATCACATTAAAATTCAATTATGCTCTAACTTTTCCCCATACCATTTTCTGGCCACCCAGTGGAAGAAAACAGATGTATATAAGACATGAAAAAACATCACTACTGAATAAATGTACTTGCTAAATTGGACCAAAATTGGCCCCAACACTTCAATTAGCACTCTGGTTTTGGCTATGTAAAACTATTTCTAAAGGCATTTTCTTGTTTAAAAACTCCAGGGTCCCCTTTACAAGCACTGCCACACTGGAAAATGCTTCTCTGCGTCCGCAGTGCAGTCATCAGCCCTGATCTCATCTGCAAAGTATTAAATGTTGCCTGTACCATTAAACACCCACCTGCACCCACTACTCAGAGCTAACAAGTACAGGCAAGGTTACACCTGCCACATTTCCACAAAGGTTCATTCTCCTTTTCAACCTTGACCACGCAGATACCAGCAGGAGCTACAAGTATATTGAAAAGGTTAAAGGCTTGAGGTATTTTACTCTCTTCATAATGCTCCAAAGACATTTGAAATAAATTATGGAGCAGGCACCATTGCTCACTTTTATGAATACTAAATTCTGGACTAACTAAGTGCTTCTCAAGAGATTAGGCAAAATTGGAGATTTTGATGTCCAAGAGCTGCTGCTGGTGCCGCTGCCATGGCAGGAGTTAGGCTAAACCTCACAAGTCCAAGAGTAGTTGTAGAAAAAGATGAAAATGTTCAAGGTGATTGGACTGGGCAAAACTAGAGTAAAACTAAGCCAGTTTAACTATTTTCTGTGTAGGCTCTCTCTCCAGTTAGATTGTTCCTTCAACTTTGGGGCATTGCTGTCTGCCTTATCCAATTACACGTGGGGAATATTCTTCCTCAGCAGTTAAAATACTTGTGGACACAGTTCCTTGTCAGGCAAGCATGGGTAACTACTGCCTATGCCATGGTAATGAATATATGTTGTATTAATAAAGCTTAAAACCTTCAACAAGGTACATATGATAGTCAATCACTTGTAGAAACGGTCAACTTTTGGCCATGAAGACATTTAATTCGTAATTAAACATCATGACACACATACTTTCAAAGTTTTATCATCGTCATGGTTTCCTTACACACTATTTGTAGGTGGAAGTATCTTAAAACTATACTCAAATGTAAACTTTCTTGACCAATGTCAGTTTGGAACCAACTCACTATTTAATTGACTGTTAACAAATTCTCCAAGATATGGCTGCTCTACAGATATTTTATCTTCCTGTTAATTGGTAATTATACATTGGCAGAAAAAACAGTGTTTCTTTCCAATTATTCCAGAACTCAGTGATTATTTAAACTTTGCTAATTAGCAGCGGAGGGCTGTTACATCTTCTGGGCAAATTGTATTTGATAATCCCTATTAAAATATACATGGCAGTAGTTGACTTGTAACAAAGAAAAAAAAAAGGAAAAAAAGTGGCAGTTCAAAGGGTATTAGATACAGCACAAGGCAAACGGGGGCCTATTAAAATTTCCCCAACTGTTCTAATGAGAATGCCGAGGGTCATTTCTTCCTAGTTTACCATCTGTTTGGTTTCTGGCAAATATCTCTGGTGTGAAGGGAGGGTCCTGGAGCCCATTTGGCTTGTCACAAAGTAAACCAGGGATCCACAGCAATTTCAGTAGTTAAAAAACTGCACTTCAAGATCAGTAGCATGTACATAGCTGAAAACTTATTTTAAGAGCTGTCATTTACATACTATTCCTTACTTTTTAGAGCTGTGAGCAAACACAGAGAGGTAAAGAGTGAGCAGGGGAGATCAATTTTATAGGCTCACCGAACAAGAAAATGCAACAGTTGGCCTTTTTCCCTCTCACAATGTTAGTGAGGGCTATTTTCCTTTATCTGTCAAAATATGAAAGCAGAACATTGTCCCAGAATCATCAGTGTTTGAGCATAAACTGATGCCAAACCCAAGCCTCTGAAAGCCCAAAACCACACACCCCATCCAGGAGCAGCAGGAGCCTCGGATGCCTCCGAAGCACAGTCCAGACCGATGCACTGACAGAGCTGGGGCACATTCTCTGTGGTACCCCCCTGGAGATGACACTTCAGCCCTTCAGCCACCCAGGCACCCTCTTTACCCTTCTTCACCTGGAGGTGAAACCAGCATCAAGCAGCATCACCAAACACATCCACCTACAGTAACTCTGTCCTAAGACTGCTCAGAGTCAAAGGGGACACGGGACCTGGAAACCACGCTTACACTCTTCCCGAATTCCCAACCCATACAGAGCCAGATCAAAATGATCCTTCCTCTATGAACTGAGAGGGGTTTTTGGTTTTGGTCAGTTATGCAAACACATATGCAACCAAAACACCCAGTGGAGGATTATGTGAAGACTGCTTTAATCCTGACAAAAGGCAATATAATAATAAAAATAAAAGAATGTAAGATAATTTACTTGGCGTTACATTATATCTGGTGATTGTCCTTTCCAGGATTTCCTCTAGGAAATGTATTATTCACCGTATTTCAAAGAATATTTGTAGCTATTCATTTTTTAAATCCCAGAGAGTCAATGTATTACTTACAATATATGTGATCACCTTAATGGTATAGAAACAAAGAATTGCAAAAGAGAAAAGACTGCAGTATCATCTTTCATCTTCTATTTTTTGCTTTCTAAGAGATGCAAATTCAGGCACTAAAATGTTCCCAGGTAACATCACTCTCATAGTCTCTTATAAAGTAGCCCACAGAGTTAAACAAAACCCAAGTGTCACAAGCAATTTATGACCTCAGTGTAGAATGGAGTTAACTGTTTCAAAAGACTGTGAATTACAAGTTTTATAAACCTACACAGAAAATAAACAATTTATCCAATTAGGCCTATGGCAACACTTTTCAGTGTAATGAGCTTAGAATCCACTGTCTCTACTACAATAGAGCCGATGGACTTCTAAATGGACCTTTTCAATTTAGGTTGGAAGGTTAATGTACATAAAATGTTATCATGAAATTACTTGTTAATTCCACATTTATTAAAACGTACACATCAGTGTAGTCATTATGATTTTGCATAAAATTAGTTTTTTGGGGGCTAAGCTATAAAGATTTATGTTTCCCACTGTAGTTGGTAAGAAACTAATTACACCAAACTTCAATATAATTTGTCATATATTTGTGATGTGAAGAGTTACCAGGGAGCCAGAAAGCCCTGGGAAGAACCCGGGTGCGTGGAGATGCAGTGTGAGTGGCAGGTCAAAGGCAAGCTTTGATGTGCACAGCCCAGCACATCTGTCTGCTCAACCAGCCTGTCACCAGGATCATCCTGCGTAATGAGACAGATTCAGGTCCTCAGCTCACAGCGCTCCTTATCGCTGCTGAGGGATTAGGCTGTAATCTTCTCTTTAATTGTAGGAATGATACCGTGCTCCCTGCCTTCCAGCGCACACGGCTTTGGAGCAGCCAAGCTGTATTTTCCTACTTAGAGCAAGATACAGAGTGGTTCCCTTACCACACACCAAACCATTTCTCTCTAGTCTCAGCTGCAAACAATCATTCCCATCAAACCCACTACCACATATGTAGCTTTCTAACTTTTTTTTTTTAGTACTCCTGCCTCACACTTTTCTCTTACATGTTTGGACTAAGTCGAGCCGTGGGAGCCCCTAAGTGACTGTATGGTCATCCCAGCTCTATGGGAGATTAGTCTTGGTGAGCTGATAAACCCCTGAGCATAGCCAGATGACCCAAGCTGTTGAAAAAATGCCAAACACCAACAAGAAGCCTCAGAGGCAAAATCAGAAGAAAGGAAGAGCACTGATGGATAAAGAGATCCCACAAGAGTCCAAAATGTGACTCCAAAGACAGACAGGGTGTGAATAACACTGAGGGGTATCAGTGTGGCTTGTGAAAGGGGGAGACAAAGAGTGGGGCTCCTCGTCAGCAGAAAACGCTGAAGGATGTGGGAATGTTCCCATATACAGACCGCACTGATCAGGAAAGGAGAGTGAAATGATACTGGAGAGATTCAAGTGAGGGTATCTGATGTATCAAAGGATCTAATGAGGACAGAAACACTCTTCTTAAAAGTCACATTTAAGGGTCATCTCTAAAGGATCCTCCCAGCTTGGTTGGTGAAGTTTCAACACATTTCCATCTTATCCCAGTCCTAATTTTAGCTTTACAGTTTTAGTTTTACCTTAATCTGAACCCAGACAATGTTCAGCCTGGGACAAAACATTAATATTTATGACCACTATTAACTTTTATACCCAAAACCTCACACATTTCCCCCTAAAAAAGTTGCTAGAAAGTTTCCCAAATAAAAATTTAACCAAGCTTCATGTCAGCGCAATCCCACAGAGGAAACTGGGAGCTATTTCTTTGCCCACACAACACAGGCAGAAAAAAAAAAAAGAAAACATAACCCTTAGAATTAAAATATTTTATCTTTTTTCCGTCAAAGTTTGTTGACATGGTTAACTGTGATAACTAGCAATGATTGTGTCTCCATCAAGAAACTACCTAGATCAGGTAATTAAAAGATATTTGTAGCACAACACAGTAACTTATAGCACAGAAGACAGATATATGGGTGTTGGGGAGACTTCATATTGTCGGGCAGTCTGGAAGATTATGATAATCTAGCGTGACCTCCTGTGTGAGACAGACAAGAGCATTTCAATGGTAATATTGCAAGGGAGAGAAAATATTCTTCCCTGCACCATAAGCAACCACTATCAACCCAATTTCAGAATATTACTATCTTCAGGTTTTAAAGGCCCAGCTTGCTCCCCGCCATCTAATCTGTGATAAACCACATAAATCTTTGAATTGAGGTCTCTGAACCTGACTAGTCCTGAACATTAAAAAAACATAATAATTTCCAGCAAGCTAAATCTGACTTGAATATCACAATCACTTGCTTCAAAGGAGAAACAGCTTCTTTGTTGATTGGAAATGATGACACAACAGATGGATCCAGGGTTTTCTGAAGAGACCGCTTCATGTTTTCTTCAGTAAACAAAATAATGTCATTCCCACCTACTATTTTACTAAACAGCATATTAAATACTGTGGAGACTGCTCTATTTTTCTACTACAAATGGTAGATTTTAAAATATTGCTAATTTTTAAAACTACCAAGTAATTTTAAAAAGCATATCATTTACATGCTAAATTCTTTTTGGAAGCGGCCAGCCTTCTCATTTCCCACTGCAAAGGAGAGATAGGAAAAGTTCATGTATTTCTCAGTCCTGGGAACCATCAGTACATCATGGATTGAGCATTCATATAAAATTGAGTTTTAAAGCCACTGCTATTTTTCCTGCACTGTTAACTTTCTACTGTGACTCCAAAGACACTGCGCAAGAGCATCATCTGTTATGAATCATTCAGACTGGGGTTTTTTTCTATATGTATACAAGCTTAAGAGGCAGCAAAGAAAAACAGCAAAATGAGACTTATTTAAGGTATATTGTAACTAACACTGTAACACAACTGATCCTACAGTTTAACCACAGAAAGTTAAAAAAAAAAAAAAAGTCAGAGATGACAGCAGTTTTTCTCTGACATAAATGGAGGCATGCTCAAGACAGAGCAACAGATCTCTCCAGGCATGATATTTGAGAATTTGTATTGATGAGCAAAATGAAGTAGCTGCAACTCTGTGTGACTTTGCATCATTTTTGCTTTTGTATTTTTCCAACCTGTAGGCTTGGATCTCCTTTTTGATACAGAACACATCACAAGTTTAATTGTTGGTTATCTTATGGTGACAGAATGGTCACAGTAACACATCAACAGCTAGAGGACAACCTTTGGCAAGCTAAAGAAGGCCACATTTTTTCTCCTGTCATAAATCACATGTTACTTTAACATCTGTCTCAATAAAGCATCCACTGTAATAGCTCTGTTCTAGAAATGAAAATATACATTTAGGGAAAAATACAGACACTTTGTAAAGGCACAGAGGTTTTTAGGTTCTTAAAATTTTGCTCAATTGTCATTCTTAAATATTTAGATGTAATTAAACATGACCTTGCCCAGTGAGTTTGCCACTGACGTGATACACACGCCTATTTTACGGCAAAACAACAGCCAGTAACATGCCCATCCCAAAAACGTCACATTGGTAAGTTCTTTCTGTCTTGCTTGCTCCATCAGATTCTATTCATCTTGTAAAGAGTACAGTGGAAAAGGAGACACAGTAGTACAACTTCTTCCAGAAAATGGAATCTTTCAGTGCCTTTTGCACAAGGCATGAAATACCTACACCAGCCATGCTCTTCCCTTTGAAAGGCTGAGCAAAAAGTCTGAGGTTGAACAGTGGTGATATTCACAGAGGCAAAGCCCTTCTCAAACTATTCTTCAATACAGTTTTAAATAATGTGCTATTTACATTACATTCTCTCATTTACAAGCAAATGTATGTCTGCTGGATGACACTCATATGCCCAGACCACTCATGTTCCACATGCATTATAACAAAAGTAAGTACCATGAGAGGTTATTATGAAGAAAGTACTGAAGTCTGATCCGATCAGACAAATTAACATTTAAACATGCTACTGCAAGTGCAGTGCAGTTGGTGTCCCATACGACTGGTACCTATTTTTGTACCTTCACCCTAGAGTCCTTGTTAGGAGTCATTGAGTTCCTCCAATTGGAGGAACCCAATTTTTACAATTATTTGTAAGGACATAAAAAATGCTACCAGATGACAAACTGCAGAAGGTATAGCTGTCAATTACTTGAACAAATTTAGAAGAATTTTTTTTTTTAATGTTTATCCTTAGCACAGCTGCTACTACTGAATTCTACAGCAAAACTTCAAATACAGGGTAATTCTGCAAAGCCTATCATACCCCTTTTACTACAATTATGGGTTTCGGACATGGCAAATAATTGGTATAAAACATCTTAACCAGCATTCTGGTTTTAAGGAAGATGCTATTAACTGAATGGAAAAAGTAGGCTGACATAAGCTCAAAGGAAACAGGTTTTCAGCCCAAGAACAGTTAGAGGCTTTGGGCTAAATGTTTCATTTTATACAAAATGTCACACCATTTAGAAATGGCTGTTTAAAACAATTTAGCTGCTGAGACTTTTCTCTCTTAAAATTTATATAATTCAGCGTACTAATACCAGGACTGAGCAAAGATGAAGAAGGTACAGGAAGCAACAAAAGCTGTCTAAAAGCCACCACTGCCTTATCTCTCTGTCTCCCACTGATTTCCATGTATTATTGATTATTCAGTCTAAATTAACCTGTTTCAGTAATTGTGTTGCTATTGATGTCCTCTGTACAACCAAGTATTCAATACCCTGGGTTGCAGAATGTAAATTACACTGGACTTACCAAATCCAAAAGCACTGGAACCACCAATGCTCTGGGAAGCCTGAACACTGGTAGATGTGTAGAGCCCAGTTACCAGTAAGCCATCAAAGAAGGTACTTGTCGAAATAGTCACTGAAATGAGAGAAACAAAATATGTGTAAATATCACACTTAAGATCCTGCACATGTTCTGCAAGCAGGCTATTGCGTGAGATCCCATCATGCAGTCCAGCTATTCCATCTGAATTCCCCCTTCTACTTTCAGCTGGTGTTTGGGAAGTTGCCTTTGCCAGAAGAACAAAACTATGCTAGTCACAAAATGCACAAGTTAGAAAAACAATACACAGGAAAGTACGGCTTGTAAGCAATTGTCAAGACATTAGAGTGTAGTAAAAGGAATGAAATAACCAGGATTATGGTACTGCTCTTTCCGGATCTAAATAGAGTGTCGAGTTATGGTTATCATGTGTATTATAGTATTATACACTTGCAATAGATGGGCATCTGAGACATTACAGATTGTGTATATTTAAATAGCTCAGGAATGTATTTTTAAGAGATTCTTAGGTAATAGCAGAAAACATCCAAATAGTAACTACAAGTAACACTGGAATCTATATATTCTTGGTTAGAATTGACAATTCTTGCAACACTTATTTAATTCTTGTACACTAATTCTCATATTTTTACTTTGGTATGTTTAACAAGGTAACCCACCTAGCTGATCAAGGGAAGTCAGTTGATATAACATTTTTGGATTTCAGTAAAGCTTTTGGTACTGTCTCTCATAGGATCCTTCTGGACATAGTATCCAGCCCACAGCTGGATAAACACATCATGCAATGGGTGAGCAACTGGCTCATGGTTCGGGGGCAAAGGGTTACAGTGAATGGGGTGACATCAGACTGGTGAGCTGTCACTAGTGGGGCTCTGCAGGGCTCCATCCTTGGCCCTGTGCTCTTCAACATCTTCATAAATGACTTGGGCGTAGGACTGGAAGGGCTATTGAGCAAGTTGGTAGATGACACAAAACTGGAAGGAGCTGCTGACTCCCTCAAAGGCAAGGAGGCCCTGTAGAGAGACCTCGACAAATCAGGGATCTGGGCAATCACCAACCATACGAAGTTCAGCAAGGGAAAGTGCTGGATTGTGCACCTGGGATGGGGCAACCCTGGATTTATGGACAGACTGGGGCATAAGAGGCCGGAAAGCAGCACCATGGAAAGGGATGTGGGGATCCTGGTCCATGGGCAGTTTAACACGAGCCAGCAGTGCCCTGGCAGCCAGGAGGGCCCACCGTGTCCTGGGGACGTGAGGCACAGCATTGCCAGCCGGGCAAGGGAGGGGCTTGTCCTGCTCCGCTCTGCTCTGCTCTGCTCTGCACTGGGGTGGCCTCACCTCAAGTGCTGGGGGTGGTTTTGGGCACCACAATATAAGAAAGATACTGAAACTATTAGAGAGTGTCCAGAGGAGGGCAACAAAGATGGTGAAGAGCCTTGAGAGGAAGCAGTATGAGGAGTGGCTGACATCACTTGGTCTGTTCAGCCTGGAGAAGAGCTGACTGAGGGGAAAGCTCATTGTAGGCTACAACTTCCTTTTAAGGGGAAGAGGAGGGACAGACACTGATCTCTTCTCTGTGATGACCAGGGACAGGACCTGAGGGAATGGCATAAAGGTGTGTCAGAGGAGGTTGAGTTTGGATATTAGAAAAAGGTTCTTCACCCTGAGGGTGGTTGGGCACTGGAACAGGCTCCCCAGGGAAATGGTCCCAGCACCAGCCTGACAGAGCTCAAGAAGTGTTTGGACAATACTCTTGGGCACATGGTGTGACTCTTGGGAATGGTGCTGTGCAGAGCCAGGAGTCGGACTTGATGATCCTTTTGGGCCTCTTCTAACTCAGCTGAATCTGTGATTCTGTGATCTGTGATTCTGTATCTTTGTACACTTAACACCAGCTTCAGGAGCTCTAATTTCAAAAGTCTTAAATTACTAGATGATAGCTTTAGTGTTTTTTCTATTATATAAATGCAATATCCTCTATGGCCAGAATGACTTCTTTAATCCTACAGGAGCATGAAACCTCCTTTGCTTCCTAATAATCTCCTCTCCATGTTTTTTAACATTAGGTTCATACCTCTGAATTGAAAATCAGAACTAGAAAACATAAAACAATTATTTAGCTTAATGATGTAATTTTCCTCTTTTTCTCCCTTCACCTTTTTCTGTCTATCATCACTGTCTTACTACAATCCTTACCCATATTTAATTAAATGTGCATAAACTGCATTGCAATCTGTGGCCTATCATATAGGTGGTTTTTTCTTTTTTAAAATTGCATTATGAAGAGCAAAGAACCTACAAGGCAATCCACACAAAAAGATCTCCGTGCTGAAGAAGAGTCTTACGACTTGTAGCCTTGTGCACTGAAGATACACGCAGATCTTGGTTACCACACTCATTCTTTCATAACTCAATCCGTTCTAGCCCCTGAACACAGAGAGATCTGTGCTTGACAGGGATTGCTGATAAACTCTGATCTCTCCCTAAATCTCATTCTACCTCCCTATACTGCTCTCTATAGCTGGGGACATCATGAGCCGGTGACTGGCCAGCAAACTGAAGCAAGGTACTGCTAGGTGACTTCTAGGACAGTCACTGGTGATACACATTCAGCAGAGAAACAGCTGGGTTTCTTAAATCCTAATAGTCATTTAGTGTTTCCTCTGTGGTACACATTTGGCTTAAACCTCATGTTTAATATTTAAAAAACATTAAAATGTTGACAGTGGCTTCATTTATTTTAAGCAGAGGAGTAATATTTGCCATGTTTAATTTATTCTTCAACTCTTTGTATTCAGTAATGTTCCTTTCTTTGATCATTCAATAGTACACCGAATAAATCCTGAATCCAACTTTTCTGCTCCCATTACTCCAAATTTCAGTGTTTTGCAATAGACACTTTCCTGAATTCAGAAGCAGGTTCAGAGCCGTATGCTCAGTTTTTAAGAAGAGGCCACTTCTGATACTTGTTAAAAGAACAGCAAAAGACTCTAGATTTTTTTAAAATAAAGGATGTATTAGGAGAGTAAAATAAAATCAAACAAGCAAACAATGAATTTTTCCTGCATTTGATGATGAAGAAGTGGTGAATAATGCATGACCTTTTCTTCCCTTTATGCCTTTAAACCAACAAAGAGGAAAAACATATGTTGAAAAGTATGCCTATGTGTTATTTTTGAAGACTTGGCAAAAGAGTCAGTGAAAAGCATTGATAGAAGGGCACCGGGCCAGTACTTTGCTGCCATTTTGTTTCCCTGTGGGGAAGCATCTTATTCTTTACTGGATAGGATATAATGCAAAAGCCTACTGTGAACAGGTGACCAGTTTCTCTGTGGGAAAGAAGTGATATTTCACAATGCCTGTATTTGACTTTGGACATATTTGTGTGATTGTCAACCCTCATTTTACATAAGCATGTAATAGGTCAATTTTTATTGTTGAAAAATTTCCAACACAGTATGGCTCCCTCATTAAGCCTCTGGGAAACTGCACAACGCCTCTAGCACATTTTTTAAAAACAGAGCACTAGGCTGTTATTATACACATGTCATACATTTCAGAATAATTTCAGTTCTTCAAGAGGAAAAAAATTAATCATGACATTCTCAGTGATGATTTTTTTTTCTATCCACTGGTGAAATACATCAAATTCCCATAAAATGAAAGAAAACACACACTATGCCAAGAGATAATGACCAAGAACAGGAAAACTGTGGTAATGCACAGCCCAGCAACAGGACTGTGATTTTATGTAGGGACTAGGGCTTGTTACTGAGGGCTCTTAAATTCCTCTTCCAAAAGCAACAAGAAGTTTCCTCAGAGATTCCCTTCACCAAACTTTGCTTGTGCCTTTACACTGGCTCATGCCATATTGAGTTGACGCCTGGCAACTGACGATCTGGCACTACAGAAGCAAGGACCAATGCCATGACCCACTGGGACCTTGGAAAACACCTGGAAAGGCACAGCTGCAGAGAGCACCCCGGGCTGGGCAGGCAAGGGGCGCTCTGGCACAGCCCCACTGCTGCCCCATGGCACCCAAGGGGCAGCACAGCAGCGAGTGTCATCTGCAAGCCTGAGCAGGCACTGCTCCATCCTTCCCAAGACCCTTCTTTGGAAGGAGAATTTGGGTGAGTGAAGAAGTGAGGAGCCCTTCCAGTCTCTGGGACTGATTGGTTGGGCAGGGGTGGCTGGACGCTGCCAGCCCACAGAGAGCAGCCCCTGTGCCAGCCCTCCCGGCTGCTGCGGCAGGGCAGACGGGGTTCCCCCGGCTCAGCTTGTCCCGCCTCCCACACCAGGCAGGGGAGCACATAACCCAAGGTGCAGATATAGGTAGGAACTCCTCGATTGCTTTGAACTAGTCCAGTAAGGGGGACTGAGAACATCTTCCCAAGAAACACGAGGGCTGCATTTTGAAACAACCTACTGATCAGACAACAACACACTGCAAATTTTAGGGGCAAAGGTGGTAACTACTTCAAAAGTTGCTCAACATTTCCTTCTATTTTCAGTTCCTGAGATCTTTGCCAATTTTTACCCTCTTGGACTTTTTGGGTTGGTTTGTTTTCATGGTGTCTATCTTGGACTGCTTTAATTATTTAAGGGAGAAGGAATTTCAATCAAAACACTTAATTTCTGAGATGAGGTTAGAGGAAAATGTGTTGCCCTGGAAGAAAAATGCCAGTGTCCTTTGCTTTCATCAACTTTTCTGCCCTGAAGTGTGAGAACGTTCCTTCAATTTGGCCAAATTATATAATANACCCTGGGTGTGTGCATATATATATATATATATATACACACACACACATAAAATCAAAAATCAGAGTTCACATATGCTCAAGAAAGACATTTTTATTTTTAGTATCTAAAGATTTCTGGAGGTTCTGTCCTCACTCAGCACTCTCAGAGCACTCTCTGACTAATAAAAGCTCACTGAAAAAAGTACCATGAAATACTTTTCAGTCCAGCTATACTGCTTTGTTGGACCAGAAGTGCTTTGTGGAGAAATTGTTTCTGATGATGTTTTGATCTGAAAAATGTCTCAGTGTTTTAAAGTAGGAAATCCTGTCTGCTAGTTGAAGAGAAGGGGGAAAGAGAGTGATCTTTATCAAAAGTCTAAGCCTTCTGATGAGAAAACATCAATTCACCAGAATCCCATTTCTCAAAAGGCAGAAAAATGTCCCAAATGTCACAAAAATGAAGTTGCTCCTAAAGTCTGACCAACACCATCACCAATAACTTAAACTTAGGAGACACAAAAGTAGACCTGAGGGCAAGAGTAGGATGGAGGAGGTGGTGACTGGAACCAGTACAGGGATTACGGGAAGAGAAACCTTTTGGAGAAAAAATGGGGAGCAATGGGGGAGAGGGGACTACAGCTGGACAAAATAGCCAAGAGAAGGTGATGAAAAGCAGGAGATGGGATCTGCAGCTGTAGCCTGGAAACCCTACAAAGGTTCAGTATGAGGGACTCACTCAATGACTGGGAAGAGAGCAGGTGTAAAACCCAAAAAAGTGTGGGTCAGCCTCACATGCTGGTCAACAGCCACAAAAGCAGCTCGCTGTGCACTCTTAGTCCACCTTCTGAATCAAGTGAACAGAGTTTGCATGATGATATGAAACATTCCTGTCCACAAAACACATGGATAGGAATACAGAGATTAGTGAATAACTTTATTTTGTAAAAGCCTAGGAAATGGCTCCATGAAAAGAAAAAATCATACTGGGTCTGAGAAACACCACAGAAGTATCCTCTTGTGCTCTTTTGCCCTACCCTTCTTTCTGTACAATGGCTGTGGTCACAAACTGTTTCTGAGAATCATGAGGCCCTCAGTTCAGCTTTCCACCAAAAACCATGGAGAACATGACTGCCAGTACCTGCAGACTCAGCACATACTTGCTGCTCTGCTCTCCTGAAGTCACTAACGAGGCTGGCTCAGTGAACACACAGGCTGGCCTCATCCTGCCAATGCCACCATCTCTGGGAAGTTTTGGTGTTGCTTCCTTGGGAAGGGAGGGGATGCAGCAGCCTTTTCTGGAGATGCCTTGCACTTTCCACAGCAAATTTCTGCCAGTGGCCTGGAGTTGGTGCCTCCCGTGAGACAAGGAACAGCAGTGCCTCTGGCAGTGCCACGAGCTGACATGTCTTGAGCAGGAGGCGGGTCAGAAAGAAGGAGGCTGGCAAAGATGCCTCTGAAATTATACCATAGGTGGAGCATAACAGGAAAGATAAAGTGGGTTTTGAACTGTAGTTACTGTCAGATATTTCTAAGAAACTCATGCTACTATTATTCTTATCATTTTCACTGTTTCCAGTGTTATATGCCACACATACTGCACATTATTCTAGAAATCTATTAATTGGTATAAGTAATTGCATAAAATTTGCCTTACATTCTCTCAAGGGACTGAACTACTCTTCAAAAAGGCAGATGTATTTTGACTGATATTCAAAATACTGAAAATACGGCCAATGCATCTAAACTCTAAAAGCAGAAAAACTACAAGGTGGAGGAAGGTCATCTCAGGAGATACCTGCCACTGGCAGGCCTTACCAATTTTGGCTGCTCTTCAGCACCAGCTAGATGTCACTAAGAGGGCTGATATATACAGAAATTCCATAGAATTTGCAGCTGCTCTTGATGACAGTCACAGAGTACAAGAAGGAATTGAAGTTCTTTGACGCCCCAAACACTCTTTACACGAGTCAAGACATAGCCACAGTGTAAAACTGCACTTCTGTATACCATAAAGAAAACAAAATAATTCTGGTATGTGAAATGGCATCACCACAGACAGTGAACTTCCCAAAATGAGACTTTCTTGCATCAAAGCAATGACAGGCATTTTTTTAGGTTCTTCCCAAGGTCAAAGTCAGTTTCTTATAATACCATAATATTGCATCATCACACACCTGAGTCATAGCTGGAAACCTTCCTCTTAGGAAGTAAATTATTTATACTGAAGTAATGCTTTTGGGATTCTTTTGGCTTCACTCCTAGAAAAATATACCAGCCTCTGCAAGTCAGGTGTGCAGAGAGGCCTCTGTCCCTTCACAGTGCTGCAGGATGCTGCAAAAGGAATGGAGACTAACATCACTACACCAGACTGCCAACATCTCACTACATTCACAGAGTATTCTGAGTTGGAAGGGACCCACGAGAACCATCAAAGTCCAGCTCCTGGCCCTTCACAGCACCATCCCCAAGAGCCACACCATGTGCCCGAGAGTACTGTCCAAATGCTTCTTGGACTCTGCCAGGCTTGGTGCTGTGATCAGTTACCTAGGGAGCCTTTTCCAGTGCCCAACTACACTCTGAGTGAAGAAACTTCTCCTCATATCCAACCTAAATCTCCCCTGATGCAGCTTCATGCCATCCTCTTGGGTCCAGTCACTGGTCACCAGAGCAAAGAGATCAGTGTCTGCCCCTCCACTGCCATTCATGAGGAAGCTGTGGACTGCTGAGTCTCCCCTCAGTCTCCTCTTCTCAACACAGGGAAGAAGTTCTTCATCCCTCCCCAAGTTGGTCCCCTCTTTTTGGCAATGGAACCTTTCTGCCACCATCATGCAATGCCAAACACAAGTGACGTGGGTGCAAACCCATCCTGGCATGCAGTGCTCTCAGGGCAATGATAGTACCAAGTCCAAATCCTTGAAATACCAGACCACTTCTGAAATGCCAACTACAGATTAAATTGCTAGTTAGAAGAGAATAAGCCTGGAGGCCTTATTTAAAGGCAACTGTTAAAACACCACAGTGACTGGCAAACTATAAATACTCAGGTAGGGTTTTACAGGTATGCATTTAAAATAGTGTGCTGATAAATGTATTTGTAAATGAATGGGGAAATTCTTATAACAATCCAGAAAGTGTATACACTGAACTGCACTAAGAATCTTATTACTAATAAGAAATTTTTAAAAGACTACATGTTGACATCAAGCTAATTTTTACTGCTCACAGACATACTTTGCTTTCAAAAGAACACATAATCAAGAAATTAATAATTACACAGCTATTTCAAATACAAATGCCAGACAGGCACGCAAGAACAGTGTGAATCACAGGTCTACGCATCATTCAGCAAAAACAAAAGGAGAAAGCCCACAGGATTCTTACTCATACTGGTTTTGATTTTCCCCAAGTAGGTGGAAGAAAGCAAAAAAAAAAGACATTTCACAATTCAGCATGGTTAAATAAACAGACACGCATTCTTACAACTGAAAGCATTCTCACTTAGGTATTGGCTTTCTGAAGCCCACAACCAAAGCGCTAAATTCACAATCACACACCAGTGAGCTTTTCTTGAAGGTGTACAGAACAACATGATCTCTAACCTGTGATGCTTTCACCAATAATTCCAGTTAGCAATTACTCTTGGAAGAAGGGGAGTAAAAGTGCACATGTTTTGAACTTTGTTCTAGACAGCCTAAAAATCAGATCTGGCATTACTTTGTGTTACAGTACTAGTACGGTATTCAGTGCTTCTGCCCCATGTTCCATCAAATCCCTCTATAGCTTTTCAAACCCTTTCTTAAATTGGTAATGAGCGACAGAGAACTGAAAATAGATTGCAGATGTGTGGCAAGATGTCCGTAACATGATATAAGAGACATCATTTGTCACTGATGCAAAGAGGGGCCTGTCAGCCTTGTGAAAGAACTATTTGCAGAGACAGTACTTATTTTTGAAAGTTCATAACAAGACAGCGACAATGACATCAGCAGCAATATAAGAAGTGTTTATTCTTATATTCCTAAACTATGAAGCATTGGTCACATTTTTTTATGTGGTCCAAGATGCTTCAGAGCTCCCATCTCACTAGAAGTGAAGAGTCCAATGGTTAGCCCTGTGAAAAGGCTTCCAATATGAGATGAAAGAGTCTGGCTTCCTATGTATCAAAATCCCTAACTTAAATATGTTTCTGACCATATTCAAAGCCACCAGAAACTTGGCCACGTTGAGCTGCAAGGTGCTTTGTTCCAGCTGGCACCACCAAACACGTTGGCACAGCCCAGAGACGTGACAGAGGAGAGGTAAGACTGGCTGCTGTCATAGCAGCCTGCTTAAAACAGATGGGCAATTACCTCGCCTAGGTAAGAGAATTCAAACCCGAATTTCCCAAAGAAATGTCTGATAATATTTTAAACTCCAGTGCCTGTATGGCCCAGCCACTGTCCCTCAGGTGTAGGCCTTGCATTTTGTATGGGAAAGATGAATACCAGCTGGCACAGAGAGAGGCATGTTCTCTATTCCGTTTGGGGCAGCCTTCTTGGAAGGAGAAGATGGAGGTTTCAGTCAGTGGCCCAGTGAATATGTGCTACTGCTATATAAAGCTCCAGAGAACATCATATCTATTTATGTCACCCCATTTAGGCTGTAAATCTCAGCCTAATGTTGATGTTTAAAACGGACCAGATGAATCACACTCTAGAAATGTCTGATTCTCCTCACTGACTATAAAGGGAGCCTAGACTGTAAAGCTCAGCTGTAGATGTCAACACTGAAGATGGCTAAACTGAGATTATTCCCACCAAGAGCCACTCACACAGAGTAACTTAATTATCCAATTTCTATTTAAATGTCCAACTACTGCCCATAACAGAGGGAACTGAGCAGGAATTAAGCATCCAAGAACCCAGAGCTCACCCGAGGACACTAGAGACAATGACAATCTTTATCTTCTTTCTTGTGTTAGGCCAAACATATCACTAATGCTTAGCAACTTAGCAAGCACTTGTAGTACTGAAATGCTCCAAAGGGTATCAGAAAAAGTCTGTTATTCCATTTGATATTTCACAGGGGCCTGAATAGCATTAATGAAGCTTAAGCAGTAAAAACAATAACCTGGATATGAAACAAAATCTGTTTCACAAAAATGTACATCAGATATGTCTCTAAAAATGGTGTTTAGCAGAAGTCACTAACAGTCAAAATTCAACCACTGAATTATATTGTGTACTAGAGCCAAAACAAGAATAATCATCTAAATACCTTTTCCTGTAATGATTGAGGAGGAAAGTTATTTATAGTTTTAGCTTAAGAAACACAAACCCAATCATATTATTTATTAAAATGCACCCCTGGGAAACCAAATATTGTTAATATGAGAGTTATTAGCATAACACAACAGCCAGTAAAATAAATTTTAACAGTATTTACATGATGTTTAGACTGAAATGATTGTGAAATGTATTTTGTCAGTCATAGTATATTATTTCTTTTATCCAAAGTCCCAGGAGCAGACGGGAAGAGATGATGGTCATTCTCACCAGCTACACAGGGTATGTACCAAGCCTGCTTACTGGTGTACGTTGGAACCATTTTGTGCCCTTATTCAGCAACCACCATTCTCCTTACTAAGTTTCAAATTAAAATTTTGTGATGCTTCTACAAAATGTGCCACCATAAAATTTTTCTTAAAAACAGATTAAACGTTATTGTGAATACCTTTTTATTACTCTCAGCCTGAGAATATTGACCCCCGTTTTGAAGCCCAGCCTTATTTTTCATGCCTTTCAAGTTCATGTGAGGTTGCCTGTTTGATACCCATACATGAAAATTTCATATTGTTGGCTGTGCTCTCAATAAATTATTTAGAAGGTTTGAATATTACTGCAGTGTGAGGATTTTCACAAGAGTTTGGTAAATCCTTTTATTCTGCTGTCCTGAAAAGACAAACAACCTCTCAATAAACAGTTAACAATAGCATTAAAAAAGAAAATTAAAGCTGGTTTGAAAAGAGAGCAAATATAATTATCTACTAGGAATTTATTAGAACTCAGTAATATCTAAACATTTGCAAGAACTTTGTCTTAATTCTAGCTAAGGAAGCATGCCATCTAAAGCCAGATTGTTGAACATGTTTACCTCAGGCTAAAATAATACAAAACCTCTTATAGACACATGAATTATGATAAGCAAATATCATGAAATGCAGGAGTTCAAGTGACACTGGAGAACAAGGAATTATCTGTCTGCCTGTGGCTTGAAAAGGTGCACTGTTCACTGGGTAAAAAACTGGCTGGAGGCTGAGCCCAAGGAGTGGTGGCCAGTTGTAAGTGGTGTTCCCGTTGGTGGCCAGTTGTAAGTGGTGTTCCCGTTGGTGGCCAGTTGCAAGTGGTGCACCCCAGGCTTAGTACTGGGGCCAGTCCTGTTTAACATCTTTATCAATGTCCAGGACAAGGGGATCGAGTGAAGCCACAATCAGTTTATACCTTTACAGCTTCAGGTGACAAGGAGCTCCACCGTCTAATTACATAATGTATGGAAGTGTTTTTCCTTTATTTTTAAGTTCTATTTTCTCTGCTCTTGTATTTTCAGTAGCAATGAAATGTTTATCAATGGAATTTGACATTTATAGAGAACTTTCACATCTCTCTCATCCATCCCTTTTCTAAAATTGAGAAAACTTTAGCTTCCCACTACACAGGAAGAAGTTCTCTCTCTCTCATCGTCTAGTTTTACTACAGTTCTTCCAAGCAGAGGCAACCAGATCCTACCATAACATGGAAATCTACGCATAACATTGTATTGCACACCCAGTGGTTACAATGATGCTGGTTGTTTCACTCTTCACTCCTTTCCTCATAATTCCTAAGATACAATGTGATGATTTTTTTTTACTCATGCTTAGCATTGAGGTGATATATTTCGAAATTCACTCCCAGTATCCTGTCCCACACATTCTGCTTTATCTTTGCCTGTGTTGCCCACCACCACCACCACCTTCATTTTAGCAGTAACACAACATTAAATTTCACTACCTTGAGCAGTATGGTATATGATGCTGTTACCTTCCTAATAAGCTACCATTATCATTTTGACCAATTATAATTTTAGCCATCAAGCCATGACAGCGACTCTTCATCCTCTTCAGCCACAGTCCTCCCTCCTCATAGTGGATTCCTTGTGTGATATAATTCAGGTGAAAGCTGGCATACTCTTATAGTTTAGATCATGAACAAGAGTGAGCAATAAAGTTTCTGACTCCATTTATCTTTAATATATCTATGCCTAACTTCCTTAAACCTGAGCTTGACAAGATTGCTTAATCGACTGCAGAAAGAAGAGACCTTAAATAACCTGGTGCTTTGCAGTCTAAACACGATGGGCATCCGATATAGCAGCTGTGCAAGAGACACGCAGGTATTTTTTTAATACCAGACTTGGGATTCATCTGCCTGGATGCGAATATGCAGAACATCATTCTCCTCACCCAAACTGCTCATCTCAGAGTCCTTTCTCTACAACAGGTCTGCCCAGCACGGTCAGCAGTGTCTGAATCACAGCCTGTCCAGACACAAAATTGTTGCCTAGTCAGGCTCTGGGAGGGTTGGCTATAGACCGGAGAGCAAGGGGACAAAGTGCACAAGAGTCCTGATTAGAAGCGTAAAATTAAAGAAAATTAGCATGGAAAACTGAAGACTGAAATGCACTGAAAGTTGCTGGGAACCATTAACTGAAGAAAGAGAACCACAAAACACAATATTGTATTATTATGGGAACAGGACACAAGAGGTCAAAAATATGATTTAATTTTGTATGTAGGATTCATGCAACAAAATAATTCTGCTCAAGTACAGACCCTCATTTAGTTGGTGCAGAATGCTATTAAAAATAATACTAGACAACCCCCATCTATAAACTGGAGCAATACTACTAAATAGTCTAGAGATTCATTGTCATCAAGTTAAAGAAGGGATCAAATGAGGATTCATATGGGAAAAATATAGTAGGGCTTATACTAAATATAAAGCAGTATTTATACTGAATACTGGCGTATGAATGATGAATAGGCTGTACCGAATGTTAATACAACCCTTTGACCATACTCCATATACTAATATTACATGGTTGAATCAATGAAAAATAACTGTTTCCAAAGGTTCAAATCAGAACAAGATGGAAAAAGAGTCTGGAAAGTAATAAAAACATTCACTAGTCCTCTGACATTTATAAATACCTAATGAAAATCGAGTCAAAGGAATAAAAATAATGTGCTTAAGAAACAAAACTCCTAAAGTAAGAGCAATATTAAAGCTCAGTGGCATCTGTTTGTCTTATCTTTATGGTTATGTGGCTAAATGGGTCAGAGACAGAGACGGGGGCACGCACTACATATGCTTATCCTTTACAGTGTAATTGTTCACAGCGCGGTTTGGAAAGGCTGTGTCCCAGCTAACCGGCAGCTACCTCAGGAGGGGTACGGCTGTAGGCACATCATCTTATGAAGAGCTGTTGGTTCTTTGTTTTAGGTTTGTTATAATGGTCAACTACTGAACAAGAAAGACAGAGGGCTGGCACAGCGGGATTGTGGCAGGTTGTGATTAGGACGCATTTGACAGGGCTCTTGGGGAAAATCCACAAAGGGCCTTCTCTCTATTTTGCTTGGGCAAAGGGCTGGAGCTGAAGATAATAAAGGGTTCTTTCTAGACTCCTAGATGTTTCCAATAGATGCTTTACCACATCGATATCCACACAAAAAGTCTGAGCCCAAAATTCAATTCTGATAAGGCAACCAGCCAAATGATGCACACACAGAAAAATACAACTGCAGCACAGTGACTTGTGTTGAACTTGTAATTATTGGTTAGTTGCTTGTTAAACACTTTATATATACAGCAAATTCTAAAATGGTCACTTTCTGTTCTTAAAAATACAAAAACAAAGGGGAACAGTGTGGTTCTTGTCCCTGGTGCACACAACTATCCCAATACCCCAATAATTTCCCGAAGAAAATAACAGATTTTTAACAAATCATTTCGTGTCCTCTTTCCATACTGAAATTCCTTCTGCTCTGCACATCCCAGTCAAAGAGATAAATATTCACAGCCATGTCCCTGCTATGACTCATATCTTGTTAGAACAAAAAGAGGCACTTGGTTCTCTGGAAAATAATTCCACAGACGCTTGCCTTGGATTGCGGCAAGCCTACAGCTCCCTGGGTTGTGCACTGTTGTGTCACAGAGGTCTTCATATCCCACAGGAGACAATTACTAAGAAGTACCTCCAGAATAGGTGATGTTCTGCATATTATTATTATAGGAGGGGGAAAGGGCTTAAATGGTAAATACGATATTTGAAAAGGCTCAAAAAGCACAGTTACACTGTAGGAATGTCGGTCACCTGACAAGCTAAGCTGTGCAACTATCACAGCCACTCTCCTAGAGAAGAAGTGATTAGAAACAGGACGAACTAAACTAATTGCCAGAATAACTTGTATTGGTAACCTCAGCAAAAAGCCAAGCTAGCCAAGAGCCATGATAACCAGCAGATCTCTGCAGAAAAAAACATAAAGAGGTTTTTTTAACCTTCCTAGCTTTTCTACATCTGTTTGTCAAATTTTAAAAGTGAAACAAAGAAATCAAACAGCCCCCCTCAAGAAACCCCACCAAACCAACCAAACAAGTGGCAAAGTTACTTGTGTATATTTGATCCAAACATCACTGACTGGACTAACACAACATAACACTGGGAACACAGTTAAATCCATAGACCTTAGTTGGTCATTCTGTCTCCTATCCTGTGGCATGCCTTTAAATCACTGAATGAATTTTCTTACCAAATAAGCCCCCAGTGACACCAGACACCTATAATAAGATAGGCCAATAATGCAAGTGTACCAGCTGGTCAACATCTTACCCAAATGGTGAAGTTCTTCCTTCAACCCCTGTTCCAGTCCAAAAATAGACAGACACTTCAATCAGCTTCTTCCCAGGAATCACTAAGGTCGAGCAGAAGTGCCACTAATCTCAGAACAGCTAGGAGAAGAAAATACTCCAGGTATTTTCACCAGCAGATACTTGGAAGCAAATTCTGAGCAACTGGTGAAAAGAAACACATGCCTCAATATGGAAGAGGAACATCTAACATTCTCTCCCAACTTCTGACTCAACAAGTAACATCACTGTCAATCTGCACTGCCTTGAGATAAATAAGAGAAACTTTTGCTTAGGGGAAGACTACATTGGGTTTACTGCAGATGTTTGAAGTTGGTCTCTCTGAGAAGTCACACATTTGAAAAAAAATGGCAGAAATCTCTGATTCAGTCTCAGTGTCTCACTCTAATTCAGTAATTAAAGCACAGAGGAATGGCCAGACACCCTTAAAAGTAGTCAGGCCGCTTCATACACAATAAAGATCTAGCTATGAAGAATTTAGATACAAATAAATATAAGTAGCATGCATCTGGAAAACCATATATTCCATAGTATCTTCCACTTCTGTCTTTTAAATTCTGCAGTTGGTTCAAAGAATGACTCTGACATCTGCCCAACCCTCTCAGTGCTGCACACAGAAGAATGAGTAAGGAGAACCAGATAAGCAGAGTACAGAAAGATGGATCTGGATATGAGTGTGGTCTATGAACCAGTTGGAATGTACTGCACACTGCACTTTCAAAATACAGACTAGATAGAAGGTAGCAAGAATGCAATGAAACACATTAAAAACCCACACAACAAAAGGTGTTTTAGGAATCCATTTCTGTACATCTTTCACTACATTAGTTCAGAGTTAAATGCATTCTCCAACCTAAAATCTTAAGAAACTTGGACTTTGCAATTTTCCTAAATAAACCTCTTCAGTAATAATTGAAATAATTCAGTGCCAATATTATTTGAGCATTTATTGTTATCTCCAATATGAAAAGATGAAATAATGAAGGGATTTTGGAAGGCTGAAATGCTTAGAAATTCATAAATGATACAATATTCTTACTATTCCTTTTTTTAAAAAAAAATTAAATACTTTTATCTTCTCCAGTATCATTTCAGCTTTGAATTGAATATTTCAGTTTATTTTGTTAAACTGAAATGAAAAAAAGCCCCTATTTTTACCTAAATCAATATTTTAGTGTCCTTTCCAAACACTTTGTGCCAGGTGTTCCCTACACCCGGCATGGGGGGCACTTCACTATGCTTCAAATTTTACAGTCTAGTTAAATACATCTGAGCTACTGACAAAGCAAAGGCAGCAAGATCCTAATCACAGACTTTGTGATACTACACACCAAGGAAATGCAAATGAATCTTGAGGTGGCAAAGAACAATGTATTAAATGAATTTGAAAACAAAAATACAAAAAGAAATGCAAAAAAACCCAAAAAGCCCCCAAAATCAACCTTTTACTTGAGTCAAACTCCCCTTTCCAAAATGTTGTTTTCCAAATTTAAAAAATGGATCAAGAAAAATGGTAGACTTTTTCCAAGTAAGGTTTCCATTCTGCAAAAGCTGCCTCTTCTATTATAAATCACTCCTGCTGGAACTGTTTTTATTCCATTTCCTAGAGAGCAAAGGAGCACTTTGCCTCTACTTGAATATATTATAATGCTTCCTTATGATTTTTTCTTTTCTCTTTCACATCTGACATATTTTTCCTTATTGCTAACCTTGAAATAAACATGACTAAACACAGTTTTCCTGTGAGCTCACATACAAAAGTAGTTTGGGCAATGTATTCATTTTGCTGTTTATATAATCCTGTCAAAAACAGGGAGAACTTGGCAGTTTCTCAAGTCTTGAAGAATGAAGTCAAAATGAAACCAAGCTATCATTTGCAGCTTCTCTGAGCAGACTAGTGTAGAGCTGCAGGACTTGTCTCAGAGTTCAAGATGAGATCTACCTGCAAAATTCCTGGGAAAAAAAGGTCTTATTATGTGATTTATGCTGGCTTTAGACTTCCACTTCCTCACTCAAGGACAGCTTCCATGTCCCTCATCTTTCTAATGAGACAGAGTGTGCAACCTCCTCTCCTTCACATTCCCACAGGTCTCCAAAGGCAAGGAGAAATATGTACTACAGAGACATATTACACCTAACTCAGAAATTCAGACACTTAATTCAAGAAAACACTCCTGGAACCAGCATTTATGGATGCACACCAGGGTATTAACCTGTACCATTGCTGTGCTCATTCTCTTCTCTGTTAAACTTCAAATTTGCTTTTTGCAGCAACCAGAATTCTACTTCGTACTGTAGAGAAGCACTCTTCAAAAGGGAAAAAGCCTGCATCAAAGCAAGATTTCTCCCTTAAACCACAGAAAATTGCTTGGCAGTCCTTTCATTATATTCGAGGCATTCTCAGGCAGCTGGGCCTCATTACAAGCAATGGTGCTTTAGCCATTAACTTCAGAGAGATCAGGATAAAGCACTAAATGCAATGAAGATAATTTAAAGCATGTTAAGCAAGAAAATGAAATAGTATGGAGCACTGCTAATGCTGTGTGGTAAGCATGCTTCCTGGTGAGTGCTGAAGACCATATATGCTTTGGGACAGATGCTCCTACAGAGTTTTTGTTTTCCTTCCAGCCCAGTGGGGCACTGCCCTGGTGGGGGCTTGCCATGCCACAGCAGAATAAACAGCTAAAAGATGAGGTCCATCCCTCCCTCTTCATTGCACCAGTCCCAGGGGACGAAATACTCCCAGGCAGGGCACTGTTGCAGAAAGTAGCTCCTGGAGAACAGAAACGTGGTTAAGAATTTGCCTGTATAGGATTTATTGATTTGTCTGTTGTGAGTTTTAACAGCACTGATGTTGCAAATTGGAAGATAAATGTTACTGGCATTTGGGGGTAAGAGCAGAATTAGAGCTAAGTCTTAAATAAATCTATAGCCTTCCATAAAGATCTATATGTTTCATACAGCACCAGTAAGCACATGAGGCTGCCTCACCACTACGGTTGGGTCTCTTGATCCATTTGTGGTTTAGCAGCCACATGCCAACATGACTGTCAGGTCTAACCCACCTTCACCCAAGATACCAATACTCATTCTTCAGCTTTTTAGTGTAATTTGTTCACTGTGAAACAACACAGCTACACCCTGATTCAAGTTTAACCTCAGACTAACTCCAGCCCTTGCTTAGTCCCAATCCTCCCTGCAAATATTTCCTTATTTCTAAGGAAATGTGTAAGTGTTGCAAAGACAAAATTTCAGATTTCATCCTACAGAGGTTGTGCAAATTCTAACTGAACCATCTTTTTGTAAAAGGTACACTTAAAAAGAACTTTAACAGCTGCTCTCAGTTAGACTTTAGGTGATTAATTTTGAAGTAGGTTCTATGAAAGAATGAACAATAACAGCCGAAGGTTGAGGCATTAATATTAACCTGTAATAAAAGGAATGATGTTTAAACCATTTCTAGAAATAAAAGATGAGTACCTGGTCCTAGAGTGCTGGAAGAAGCACATAGCTTAAATTATATCCAATCAGGCAAAATACAGATATTAAACATTTATGAGCAGCTCTGATATATTCTGAATTAATCAGTTCTGCACATTTAAATGTTTTAATATTTAATGCTGCTACCTCAACAGTCCTGCAGAAATATTAAACTTTTGTATAGTCATTTAAAAGGAGATTTTACTACACATAATATCTGAATTCTGGCCATAGGTTTTGTGCTGTGCTGTGTTTTGTGGAGAACCATGATTATAATGTATTGAACTACTACTGAAATTCTCAACATTTTCACCACAGATGAAACAGAAATAAGGACAGTAATAATGCAAGTAACAATTATTAAGCCAGGGGTAAGTACATGTCCAATCTGATTAAGTCTCCTAGGCATGATGGATTACTCATGAAGGCTTACTAATATCATACTTTTGTGAAATCTCTCAGATGAGTGTAAATGGCATGCTAAAGGCATTTTAGACATTGCAGCATATTAATGTTAGTGTGTTAGTATAGTAAATCTTCTCCAAAACACCAGCTGTGGTAAGCAAAATGTATATATAGATACAGATATTTAGCTACAGATATTTAGCACCCATAAAATTCCCTAAAAAGCAAGCAATCTGAAATTTTTCTTCACTGCTGCCAATAATGGTAATTTTAAGTACAAGAACTCTCTATTAGTTTATGAGTAGTTTTAAAATACAGTGTTTTATATTCAAGTTGAAAATGAGGATATGAAGACATTCTTTAGAAGAGAGTGAGTCATATATGATGCTGGTTCCATTATTAAAATGCTTGCTTTGATTGTAAACATATTTCTGAGATTCTCTCCTTTATTACCTCTCAATAAAGTAAAAATTACTTGGAAAATTCCTAGATCAAACACTACAACAACACACTGCAAAATGCTTGAGGTTTGATGGAAATTGTAAGAGGACAACAAACAGCATAAAGCCTGTGCTATGAACACGTGCTCATTTCCATATCACTTTGACAGTTTGGAGTTCAGGTTCTGCAACACCTGAACTCCTGCTCACCACTTTGCCCATTGTCAGTCAGTGTAAATTCAATGTATAGCTTTCACTCTACATGGTTTTGCCTGCATTTTCATTAAAGATCATTACAAAACTGAATTTACCAGCAGTATTAAGTTTATAGTATGGCAATTTCAAAGAGAATCATAGCAATCAGTAATACCTTATGAGTGAAGTTACAGCACATAAAAATCAGGATACGTAGGTCATTAGCCAAGGCACAGCCTGCCTTCCATATGAGTTATTCTAACAACCAGCAAATTCAACAAAAGCTTCCCCCAAAACAACAAAAAATAAAAATCAGGGAGAGCTCTAAAACCTTTTTCTCCATTTATTTCTGAGGAAAAATAAGCATAATCCTTTTACATCATTACCTTTCTAGAAAACAAATCTACCAGAAGTGCTTGCACACTGGAAATGGCACAGACACCCCAGTTCAGTCCTTGCACCACTCTGTGCTTCTGCTAACCCACACTCACTCCCAGGGACCTCAAATCCACATACTCGAACCCCTGCCCCAGAGATTACTCTCTGCTGAATTCACAGTGTTGCTGGTAAGGGAACTCCAAAAGCGGCAATAATTCTGTCCTCTAGCGAGATGCTTGTAAGCAGCAACCAGAGTCCTTTGCAGAACCAGTTAAAACCAAAGTGGGTCCTTCATTCCCAATGCTGAACATCATTGTCCAAGAGCAAATATACACATATGAAATTGTTTCTAAGAAAAACAGAGAGGAAAGTACAGGGAAGTTAGGAAAAAAAGGCACAAAGGAAACTGCAAGGATACAATCTGAGCACAGCTGTGAGACCAAAACACTTACTCAGCTGATGGAAGGGCGCCGTGGTGGCCAAAGAGAGTCTCTCATGTTGTTCAAGGAAATCACTCAGAGATCATCTCATGTGCCCATATATTCAAGGAAACAAGACTTTGTTAGAATAAGGAGATCATCCAAGAAAAAAAATGGGACATACCCATTTCTTTTATTCCTGCAAGTGATTCATATGATCCTGAGAAGAGGAAATTGCAGTTGGATCTACTATCGATGGAGAGGCATTTACAACCATTGCATCAAAAAGGTGCAAGTAATAGACAAGTCACAAGACATCCAAGTGACCCTCGACCAGGAGTTCAGAAAGAGTTTAAAACCAAATCAAAATGACAAACCAAAGCTGGCATAAAATAATTTCTAGCAACTTTTGAGGTTTTGCCAGAAAAGTGAGGGAGATGGGATTCTTACTGAGACTGTCATGGCAGACTTGGTGAATTTTCAGGTCAGAATGGTGAATTAATTAACCAATTAGCAGCCTGACCTGATTGCACAGACTAAGTTTCTCTCAAACACAGGACAGTGGGAAAACTTGGACTAACCTGAAATATGGTAAGAAAGATAAACTCTAACACAGGCCTGAACACAGGAGCAAACACATTAAGAAAGAGATTAAAGAATTACAAAAAATACCCAAGTTATTATAGAACAACACAGATACCTACACTGGTGAATTTGGACTTGCAGAATAATATCAGAGAAAGGAAGTTTCCCAGTACGTAGAACGGAGGACAAATGAAATGCTAGTGGAAACTGCTTTGGACATCACTAATGTTTCAGCAGACATAGAAAAATTGCTTAGGTGAAGCCCCAATTTGCTGTGCATGTTGCTGACAAGTCTAGGGAGATAACTTGTCCCCTTGAAAGTTAGGAAAACAGGTTTTGATTGGAAGCAATGGAAATTTGAGAAAGAGATTCAGACAATTAAGAAAGCACACAATCTGCTAACTGCTTCAGATTTAAGAAAGGCAAAAAGCCACTCACCAAACCCTTATAAGACAATAAAATTGTAATATATTAAAAATTGAGTGCATTGAGATGTAGGTCCTCAAGATCCCTAAGGACTGGCCGTTGTGAGTGGTGCTCTCATGCCTCCCCGGGCAGAAACACAAAGGCAGCAGGAAAGGACAAAGAGTCACTAACCCCCCTCCACAGGCCCAGGATCCCAGGGGAATCTTAGCTGCTAAAATTTCCGTGCATTTGAGACAGAAGTCCATCCATTTGCAAACTGTTAATAAAAAGATAATAATGATAATAAAGATGGGAACTGTGATTGTAAAGGTCAAACATGAGATGTTAGTGTGGAAAAGCTGTAAGGACAAAGGAGAGTCTCTGCCCAGTGATTTGGCTTTTAAGCAAGGTGCAGTAAATAGTTCTTTGTGAGCATTAGGATTCCCTCTCCAAACCTACAATCATAAATAAGATAAATAATAATCAATATTGCGATGGATCACACCACATGGATAAGTTGTAGAGAAGGAGAAGTATGAGAATCCCTTTTCTGTGAAACACCAAAAGCTTAAATGGAGATATTTTAAAGATTTATTACCTTCTGTCCTGGGTAAGCACCCTGGATGTTACAGCATGTTCATTGTGCTTTTCCCAAACTGACCTGAAGAGTGGAAAGCAGCCAGTGGAAGTAGATCCAATTGGCAAGGAAAGCACAGCTTATACAAATACACTAATCCTCACCAATTTATATTGATGGATGTTGCTTTATGTGTGAGGGGTGAAACAACCAGCCTTTCTTGGCCAGATTGCTGTATCTAGGAGATATCTTAAGGCAGGGATTGGCAGAAACTAAATTAGTGGAGAAAGGAAAGTGACTAATGTGCATATGTATATAAAAGACAAATATGGAAACAAATACCACAAACATAGCAGAACTAAGACATACCTATGCCATTCCAGTGATTTATGCATAACTAAGTCACTTGCTGGCAAAACAAATGCCTTCAAACTTGTCACAGATCGATCATGAAGAGCATGAAACCTGCAGGTCCCAACAGGCCGTCTCTGAGTTGCACATATGCAGAATCACACAAGTTTAAACTACTGATCTGAAACCTGATTTTCTTTCAGGAAGTGAAAATCTTTTTCAAATCAGTCAGTAATTAGAAAATAGCAATACATAAGTCTGCCAAACGTCTGTGCACCATTTTAATGAAAGCAAACCTTTAATAAGTATTGATCTAAAAGGTAAAATTGTTGGAAAGTTATAAGCAAATCCAAAGAGGCATTTGAAATGAAAATGTCTTCAAGTTACAGCTAGAGCATGGTGTAGATTTTTCTGTGCTATGGGAGGGTCTAGGAAATAATACCAGTAGCAAAATTGTAAAACATATTGGGATGGCAGGTGCTGCAGGTCATTGTAATGCTAAAAAACTCCTAACAATCATCTATAGCAATTGCAGCTGTCTTTCTTTTACCAATGTATAATAATTATCCATCTGATTAGCAAATGTAACCTCCTGCAGTTAACTAGTTTACTGGTTTAACTACTTGCAAGTATGAAATGCCTTTGAAAATCAGGCAAATTAGTGCTAAGACTACACTGCATGTTCAAAGTTTCATACTGAAAGAGTATTTCAAATGGCTGTGGAATTATCTGCACTTTGGTACAAGTGCTCAGAAAATGTTTTTCATAAAATGTTAAAAAGTGTCCTAAAACCAACCTCAACAGATTTTAAAACACCAGGTATCCCAGACAGTATTCTATGAAGGAAAACTATTACAACCACATTTTTATGACTAGATATGTCCATTCTGCTGCAGGTACCCAGAAACCTCAGAGAACACATTTAAATACATACAGCCATTACATGTGGTCAAATTCTCATCCTCTCTTGCCTCAATGATCATAATCTTGCTCCTTATATGAAAAAGCTGTTCTTTAGCATTCTTCACCTGGGCCTGTAAAATTCTACTCAGCCACTTGCCCAGCGCCATTTTACAGCTGAGTAAAATATTTTTTTTTTCATTTTCCTAAGTCATCATAGTAAAGGATGAGGAGGGTAGATTTTCTATCTGAACTCTCAAACTCTCATGGCAATTTTGATTGGGGTGACTTTGCTCTTCCACATAATCTCACTAGACAACAAAATATTTAGCAAAACAGGCAAATTCTATCAGTGTTCTATGAGATAGACAAGTAAAACTGTTACACTTTTGGACACAACTTTTCATTAAGGTATTTAATGTCTTTTTTCTGTATTTACTGGCTTCAAGGTAATTTGTAGATCACACGAATATTCCTCTTTCCTTTTCCCACCCTAGTTTTCTGTATGTCCCATCAGAACAGACTCAGTTTGAAATATGCAATTCTCTTTACCTACCCTTTTAGCTTCCTTGTAATTATGATCATGAGGTTTTCTCACTCCTTTCCTGCTTCCTCTCATCTAAGAGAAAGCAGTCCAGCAAGGTACATTTGTGTAAGTCTCATTTCCATACAGAAAACAGCATAACAGAATCACAAGTGTGTTTCCCCATCTCTCACTAACAGTTGATCCCACTAGATGATTTCAACTAAATACAACAAAAAGGTAAACTTCTGAAAACTACTGCTTCTGACATTCTGGAAACAGAGAGCAGTCTCTGAAGGAACACAGAAGGAACCTAAACCACAGCTTTAAGCAAGGTTAAAGCAGAAATGGATAACCACAGGCATAAGTTCTCAGCACTATGCAAGCACTACTCAAAGGAGCTCTCTGTCCCCAGCCCAATCACCTCCATGGCTGAGATGGGCTCTTGTCACCTTTGACATTTTATGTGTACCATGGACAAATATATAGTAATCATCCAATAATGATTCATAGCAAAAATTTTTTTTAAAAGCCTACAATTTTTATGGTTTGCATTCAGGGGATTTCTAGTCACATGTAAACCTTACTGACTCTGCTTGCTCCCGTCAAAGTTGCAGACTTACCTGTGTAAACCATTGCTGCAAAGTCAGGCTGAAAATCTGCTAAAAGACTGAAATTTGGCAAAGAATTAAACTTTGAAGAGGGAATTTGGAAATTTTTTACTTAGGAATTTTGGGGGCTTCTTTAAAGGAAAGCGAGGAGTAGACGAGAAGATACTCTGTGTCTGATCTTCTTTGCACTTTTTCCAATTTGTTCTCTCATTGAACCAACATAGTTCCCTTTTCCTACTTTCTCTTCCTGAGAAGCGAACGCCCTTCTGGCCTTCCAAGAGGAGGCAGCCGGGGTGAGCCCTGTGCCCCTCAGGCCCAGCCGCGCTGCCGGATGGAGCGGGAGCAGGCGCCGCACCGAGCACCACTCGGCACCACGCAAACCCCCAGCACCAACCAGAACGGACACAAGGGAATGTCAAAGAGCCTGCTCACCCTGCTCACTGCCACACACCTTCCCAAGGCGTTTGAAACACTTCTACAAAATCTTAACTTGAAATTGTATCTCATCTTTGCCCTCGTTGAGAGTAAATTGATGTGTCAGTTGGAGGCTGGCATCAACCATTTTTGGATGATTGGTTACAAATCCTCTAATCAGCTTACCAACCAAATAATTGAGCTGTGTGTTGGGGAAGGCCCTTTGAGGCGAGCCTGAAGACATTCTCCCTCAAGCCCTGGAGGAAAATTAGAGCTGTCATTTCCAGCCCACCACGTTGCCTGCACCATCCCGCAACAGCCGACCAGAAGATGCTCCATGTGCCTGAGAGTATCCTGACCCCCAAATCCCCACTACAGGTGTAGTTAATAGAAATGCAGGGCAGCACCTTTATTTTTCTAAGAAATATTTATCTACTTTACATGTAGATTTAAAGCTAGGATTTGGATGCGTATTTTTTTCTATTTTATTGAAAATTATAACCCTCACTAAACTACCCTTACCAGCCACTCTATGAAACAACAGGAAACACACTCTGACCCTCACAGAGGAAGTCTATCTCAGAAGTGATACAAATAGCAAGGAAAATATGTACATTAGCATGGGACACACTAATGGATGCAGGGCAAGATTTCCTACTTGCACAGGCAGCCCATAATGGGCTTTAAACCAAGAGTAGCATTCTACGGGGTAATTTCCTCCCATGCTGTCCTTGCTTAAAGGGAACAAATTACTGTTTGCTAATAGGGCTTATAGAGCTGCCAGATCCAGCACTCCCTTTCTGGCTAACCCACCTTGTGCAAAGCCCCCTCAGGAGGATGAAGCACCAGTTTACATCAGACAAAAAGCACTGACAAAGTTTGCCCATTCCCCCTGAAGTCACACCTCCCCCATCTACACCATCCAGGACACCTGCCTCCTCCATCCCCCTTTCACAGCTCTCCCTTGTGTCCAACAGCTAAAGGAGAAATGCACTGGGAGCTCTGTTTTCCTCTTCTCTCACAAACTAGCATGCCCCGGTTTTTATATCTTCCCTTTATTATCTTCCTTTTATTATCTTCCCTTATTTCCTAGTTCTCTGTAATTACATATTGGGACATCAAACGGTGAAGCAGGGACTGCTTTTGAAGGCTTTTATAATTAGCTTTTCTATTGTGTCCTCTAATACCTCCTCTGGCTTTAGATTTACTTTTTTCTGTTCACAACCTCCTGAACATATGGCAGTAAATATGCAGCATGCTGTGAGCTTCACCTGGAGTCTACTTACAATATATCTGCAATGTAAATAACAGACTTCGTGTCAGTCAATTAATCACACACCAGTGCTTGGCAGAGGGCAGGCAGATTGCAGGAAGGGAAATTGGAAAGTGGTGTCTTGATCAGCACTGAACTTCAAGTATTAAATATTACCTAAGCTGGCATGTTTTTGTGGCATCACTGCTTTTACCTAAAAGTGTTCTGTTACAATTTCATTAGAATTAATTCAAGGCCAAATTCTTCACTCATCAGGACCATTTTGGTAACATGTCACCCATTGGAATAATGATCCCATTCCCACAGAACATGACCCAAATGCAAATTTCATACAGCAATTAAATTAAATTAAATTTAAAGTGATCCTAGGGTGATGCACAAAATTAAAATATTGCCATTTCTGTAAAAGTGTTTCTTTTTGGTAAAACAAATTCAAATTAATTATGTTACAGATGTGTTTTATTCTTGTTTTTGCAACAATGCATATGAGCAAGACAAAGTACTTTGTTTACCTGATTCACTTTATTTAACTCAAGGGATTCATGAGGATGTCATCAATTATAGTCATAAAAACATCATTTTATGCTTAAAAAAAGAACTCTATCTCATTTGAACTCATCTAATTTGAAGACCTCAAAGGGTTTTCTGTACTACATTAAAATCCTTGTCATTCCCATGGAGGACAAGTGAAAACATAGAAATAAATCATCTAATATTTAAACACACTTGGGTGGAGCTTAGCATGAAAGTTAAGATGTAATGGGAAGAATTTTCCTAATAACAAAAAAAATCTCATTGAAGGTAAAGCAAAAGCCTGTTTGTGACTGAGATTCTCCCACATCTCTCTGTATCTGGCCCCAAACTTGTCTCTGCCAGGGCTGGTGCCTGGGAAGGGCTTTGCCCCTTGGCTAGCTTCAGGCAAGGGGACAAACAAGTGCCCTGAGCCACCTTCCACCCAGCTCACACCACTGCAGTTCAGCCCTACAGGTATTCAAAGAGTTTGTGTTATTGCCTTCATCCCATTTCTTCTGAGAACCTATTCCCACAGGGATCACTATGCTCTTTCTTTGCAGTTGCCCTTCACAGAAAACTCCTCTTTCTTCAGGAGGTGAAGAGAAACTTCAGGATCTAGATCAACCTTTGGCTTAAAAGCCACTGACCTCTGATGGTCACCAGAAGAACTGGTTATGTGTCCAGGACAACAAATTATCTTCTAGTTATGACTAGAAACCTAAACCCCACTACTGCTCCTAAGGGTCATGGTGTAAGGGTGGGAGCAGAGGCTGCCCAGTGCTGGGGCACTCCTGTTCCCATGGAGATCCCCACTGTCCCTTATCCCAGCCCACGCCAGTGGAGAGGCCTCTCTCCCCATCACTGCCAATGGCTGCTCACCCGGGCCAGGGCCACACATCCCCCAGGCCATCCTGGCCATGAACTGAGCCCCAGGACAGCCATGCCCTGGTGCCCCAGATCCCTGTGGCTAGGATCCACAGGAGATGTTGCAGTAAAATGTTTTTTAACTGCCAGTGGGGGAATAAAAACTGTTCTCAGTGGGGACCAGTCCCTCGTTGTTGCATCCCCCAGTCCTGTAGGGTATAGCAGAGTCTTACCAAGGAGTTTCTGTGCCTGGGGCTTGTGTAGGGCCCCTCTCTCCCTAAGTTCTCCTAGGGCTAATAATAAGTAGCTAAGCTCACCTGACCGTCTTCAGTTTTAGTGATGGCATGACCCTGGGTCCTTTCACTCTGCTGGCTACCAATTTCCATCAACCTTTCAGATCTCTAGCATCTTTGAGAGCTGTATCCCTATGTTACGTTTGATTGAAGGTAACCAACACATTCCAAAAGGAGGAGGACAGACAGTGTACTGACAGTGCCCTAGGAAAGCACCCATAAATTTTCTTCAGGAACGGATACACAAATTTGCAAGCATAAGCAGGCAGAAAAGGCAACCACACCACAGCAATGTAAAGAATATTTATTTAGCATATTGGTCTACAATGTGTTTTTATGCCAATGGACGGTATCAAGAAACAGAGGCAAAAAATACATAGAGGGACATTTTAACATTTGGGACATTACTATGCAGTGGTCCTAATAACATGAGTAAAGGGAAGTTTAAATGTCTAAAGGATGGCAGCTCTTGTAGGTATGTAAAAGCTAGCGAAATTTTGGGGTTTTTAGTATTTTAGAGAATATGGGTTTGAAAAGTTCCAATGGGCAGTACAAAAAGCATATACAACCCCAGGAACAGCCAGGTTCTGTATTCAGCTTCACACCTCCAAAGAGGGACAGACAAGTTGTTTCCCCAGCCTGTCCCAAGGGGCAGGAGAGGCCAGGCAGCTCTTGCCCTTGGCACTGGCCAGCTCATGGGGAAGTAGGGCAGAAAATTCAAAGGATCTCAGCCCAGCCCAGACCTGACATCCCCTTCCAGCACAAGCACTGCCAGTGCCGGGAAGGTGGATGTGCTGCCGGCAGCCAGAGGGGCTCAGGGGGGACGGCACTGCTCCGCACGGTGTCCTGAGAAACCAAAGAGTGGAAAAGCCACATACCTAGGGGGCTACATACTTAGCAGTCCGCAACTCAGTGATTCGCCCTCCGAAGTGCAAGCATTTAACTGTGACCCACACTGCTCTTTTGGTGCCTGCGTTTCCTCGCACCCCTGGCACAGCCACAGGCGCCCTCAGACTCAGCTGACGTCCAGACCCCAGGGAAACAGGGCCGTGGGTTAACACCAGCTCCAGCCCTGCTTCCAGACACAGCAGCCCATTCAAACTGCAGCCCCTCCGGGATTCAATGAAGCAGCTTTTTCCTCGAGACAGGACGTGACCATCGAGAAATGCTTGAGTCGGAAACAAAGACAAGCCCTGAGGCAGAAGATCTGATGATATTTCTAAGTTAATTTATAATCGCAATGCTTTTACTCTTAAAAGATAAAGTAAGATGGTGTTGTGATTAAGGTGCAGAATACCTAATTTGAGAGATGCATAAAAGGAAATCAAGGAGTGCTATCTATCAGGAATATAACTGTAAGTCTTCCCCCACCCTCACTGTAACTTTTTCACTGAGAAGAACTACTAGGTTACAAAGAACAAGAATTAAAAAAAAAACCAAGAAACTATAAAGGAGACATGTTAAACACTACCTAACAAGCTTTATGACATGAGCACAAAAGTCTTGAATTCAATGTCATAAATTCAATACCATCAGAAGATTCAGCTACAATGTCCTTAGAGACAGTGCTGTGTAAGTCAAGTACAATATTAAAAGACATTGAAATCTTTAATATGTGTTAAATATTTAAAATTCATAGATCTGATTCAGAGAAATATCACAGAGGCATCATCAATCTTTTTTCCCTTCTGACTTTTTTTTTCCTAGATTTGCCACAGTTTCTGCAATTAAAAGATATCCCAAACATTTACAAAAAACAGATGAGATGGAAAACTGCCTTTGTTTGATGGACATGATCACATGCAATTATTATGCTTATTCCAATAAACACCCCCAAATATGCCAGGATTAATACTTGTATATATTCAAATTAACACTTTGAAAGAGATTAGACTTAAGGCATCCCACCTATTCCCAGAGACAGTATACAGTGATTATTCCTCATAGGTGTTTTCATGGGGAAAACACCTTGTTCAAAAGTACTGAATGTTATGATACTGCCATATATAAAACCCTATCCTTTTACTTTCACATTTAGGGCACATAAGCCTTTACTTCTGTTTAAATGTACTAATCTTCTTAACAGTATAATCAAGCCTTTAATATATAATATTATCAGTTTATATTTAGAAGGAATAACCATCATGTTAGTGGTGATGGACATATCTCTCCATTCATCTGACTGAAATACCCTGGATAAATCCCTTTCTCCAATTCATTTCTGCAGAGACAGCAAGCGGCTTTATTTTATTTAAAAGCATTCAGTTGCAAAATATTTATAGTTAATATGTAAAAATCCTGCTTTAAGTTTGAGAAACATTCTTTCTTCCTCCACTTCTCATAGAGAAATGTTCCAGTTTGTAGATTTTTAAATAACATAGGATTTTGCAGGCTACAAATTCAACAAAATGTATTCCTACAGTGAACAGGTCACAAAAACTTCAACTGTCTTTGCATCCTTCCAGAGTTTTGTGCTCTTGGAAAGCAATAATGAGCCTGAACCCTTAGTTACAAATTTAAGGAAGTTTATATTTAAACATATCCCAGGACCCTTTTTTTGTTGCTGTTCTTTAAGCAGAACTAGGACATCTCTTAGTAATTCCTAATTCCTACCCAATATACCACCAGCTTTGCACCATATAAAAAGTGCCCCCACCAGCACAAAACCTGAGCCAGATCTAAGCCACAGAAACATGGTCTTTCTGGGAGATATTAAAGGGGGATTTTCAAGACACCAGACAGCAGAGCTATCTTTTGGCATATGACAGGCATTGCATTAGGCCTGCCATGACACATATATTAAACATAATAAATAGCAGAACCCTGAAATATATATTAAGATCTCTCATATATATTTCTTTATGGCACCTCCTCTGACTCTGAAGAGCACATTAAATGTTTAGCCACCCAAAATGTAACGATTAATCCTAGCAGCGATCTGATAGCCTGCAACAGAAAAGCTCAAGAAACAGCAAAACAGACAGGTATTTAACAAGGGATATCATGGAACATGCTCTTAAGTGTATAACTGAAAGATGTTTATTATTATACTTTAATTATACCTAAACATTTCCAAATTAATAAAAAATAATGGAGGAAATAAGATGTGTTATTATCATTCATTCCTGATTTGTCTCAATTGTACTTATATAAGATACCCATAAGTAAAACCCAAAATTAAAAGGGCCATCAAATTGTGGCCTAGCTAATTACTAAGGCATTCATCTCTCTTTATACCAGAGCATAGTGTTCTTGGTGTAAAAAAAAACACAAAGAGGATGATTCCCTCTAATTCAAATGTGTTACAACCACTCTGCATGCTAACCATAATAAACACATGTTAAATTCAGCAGAAGAGATGAGAATTGAACTGGCATGCAGCTGGAACGTCTTCCAGATCGTTTGACCAGGGCATGTTTTTCCCACCGATACATCTGCCCAGCACTTTGGGAGGAAGTCACGAGATGGAAGCTGTCAGTGCAGCTACATTCTCTGAGCAACGAGCCCAGTGCTTTGAAAAAGGAGAGAAGAGGGGAAAAATCTAGTAGGCTGAAAATCTGACTGCTCCTTTACATGTGGTCATTTCTTCTGCCTCACCTTTCTGCACCTGTATGCCAAAGTCAGCCTTGCCCCAACACAAAACTGCCCCAAGAGGGATGGAAACTGCCCTCCAGATGCCCTCCATCTGCTCAAGATGTAAATTAGGAAAATTTTCAAGAAGAGGGTAGGGTTAAATCTTTTCCTGCTGTCCAAAGCTCTTGTCTCATCACTCGTAATACATGATGCTTCAAGGAGCTGTGGGCTTTGCTGGCACTGATCCTCCTTCATGGTGAGGACAGTCCTCCTCCTTCCTGGAGTGCTAAAAGTTGGAACACTCCAAGACAGAACATGCAACTATTTTATGTCAACAACTTGACTATTCTGAAGATTTGGGGTACTATGCTTCTATATGAGTTCTGCACCTCATGAAAAATATACATGCTCTAGAGAAAATACATCAATTAAAACAAAAAGGTTCCTGGTTTCTGACTGTTTTCATGTAGAAAATACTTGGTAACTGCAAAAAGTGCAGGCTTTGTAAATCTGGAATTAAAGGCTACTAGTTACTGTGCAAGTCACTCATGTTTCTTAGCAGTTCATGAAATGCAATCGAAAGACATATTACTGTGACTCATTTTACAATGTGCTTTCTCAAATGGAAAATGCTGCAATTAGAAGGAGGATTTGCTCTCTGCTGTGATCTCACTCATTGGGCAAAAGGCTCTTGGGGACGGTTGGACATTGGGGTTTTGGGCAAGGTCCCAGAAGAAGCGTAGTCAGCATGTAATGCACTACCACCACTGCTCAAAGAGAGTTTAGAGTTTAAATACACATTTGTACTAAGAAAACAGCCAGATGCCATTGCACTGGCATTCTGTCAGTGATGAGTAGCATAAAGGCTCCCTAACATCTGCTGCCACTTGATGAAACAAAACTTCCATCCCTTTGAGTGAAAAGGTCCACAGAGTTATCTGGGCTGTCTGAGGCTGGGGAGGGACTTGTACTGCCAGCTCCAGCCCAATCCACACTTTTTCATCTCTGCTGGTTGAGGCAAAATCTGCAAACATCACAGCTCTGCTGAAACTCCTTTATGCTCCATAACTGCATTAACTACAGGTTGAAGGAAAAGCAGAGCAATAAAGAACACAGGAATCACTTCCCTGAAGGAAATAAACCTGTATCTCTCAAATGCAATTTCTATGTCTGCTCTCAGCAGTTCATTTCTATTTGAGGTGGACAGCCCTGTAAATATTATTCCATGAAAAAAAAAGAGATCATTTTAAAGACATGAAGGCCTATTTGTCTAGTTCAATGAATGACAATTCTATAGATGCACTGCAACAGGTTTTCAAGTTTGGAAACAGAAATATCCTTTAACTGTAAGATATGCAGAAGGAGGCAAGTGAGAGATCTCTTCTAAGCCTTTTTACTGAACACTGCACAGTTCAGCTGAAAAAGAAAACTGAGCAATGACTAGACGTAAAGTAAAATGTGGTCAACTTATGTGTTAGTAGCCACATAGCAACCACAGATATCATTACAGAAAACGTGGGTTTGTTGCCTCGGAAATGTTAGTATTGCTACCAGCTGCCCTTCGGTGCCTTAAAGGGTGAATTATTATTCTGCAATTTATTTTGGGAAAAAACATGAGGAGAGTGGTCTGAATCAGATCTGTGCAGTGGCCGGAAATTAAATGGTCAACTTGTCAGAAGTAGAAATGTTCGATTTTTGGTTCAGTGACCAAAATGAAAAGAAAAAGAAAGAAAAAGAGATCAGCTTGGATTAACATAAAAGAAGTACTGCGGGATCTGGCACAAAAAAAATAAATTAAAATATCAGTTAGGTCAATATGAAAATCTTCAATGAACCCAAAAGAATTAGATAAAGAATTTTGTTCAAGCAGAAAAGTCTCATTCCATTTTCCTATTATGCATGTAAGACCTTTTTTTTTCACAGTCAGTTTCACATTTAAGATATTTTTCCAAAACAAAAATAATAATTATGTTTTGAAACCATCAGTAATATATTTCAAATATTCGCTTCTCCCCATTTTCCATTAAAACTTTTACCAAATTCTATTAAAGTACGTTATCACTTTTGTCTTCCACAGAACCAGATTTCAAATTAATTCACTATGCATATGAAAATTCCAGCTAAATAAATTCATAGAATCATAGAGGTTTGGTTTGAAAGGGACCTTAGATATCATCTGGTTCCAATCCCCCTGCCACGGGCAGGGACACATTTCACTAGACCAGATTGCTCAAAGCCCCATCCAACCCAGCCTTGAACACTTCCAGGGATGGGACATCCACAACTTCCCTGGGCAATCTCTTCCAGTATTCCACCACCCTAACAGCAAAGATTTTCTTCTTAATATCTAATCCAAACCTGCCATCTTTCAGTTTGAAACCATTCCCCTTTGTCCTGTCACTACATGCCCTTGTGAAAATCTCTCTCCAGCTCTCTTGCTGTCCACCTCTGGATACTGCACTAAGGTCTCCCCAGAGCCTTCTCTTCTCCAGGCCGAACAGCCCCAATTCTCTCAGCCTGTCTTCATAGGAGAGGTGCTCCAACCCTCTGATCACCTCCATGGACCTCCTCTGGACTCGCTGCAACAGGTTCACATCTTTCATGTGCTGTGGACCCCAGATCTGGCCACAGAACTCCAGCTGGGATCTCATGAAAATGGAGCAGAGGGGCAGAATCCCCTCCCTTGTCCAGCTGGCCATGCTGCTTTTGGTGCAGCCCAGGACAGCACTGGCTCTCTGTGCTGTGAACACACATGGCCAGCTCATGTCCTCCCCCGTCCACCAGCACCCCCAAGTTCTCCTCAGGGCTCCCAATCTATTCTTCAACCAGCCTGGGTTTGTGCTTGGGATTGCTCATGCAAGAATACCATCAACTTCAAAAACTATCTGGCAGGGTATCAGCTGTCAGCAAATCAACTGTAATAACTGGAAACCATGAAAATATTTGCCAGACCTTTTGGATTTCTGTACTAACCAGAATGAGGTTCTGAAGACTACACTTATTTTGGGCCAAGTCAGAAAGTCAGAAGAGTTGCTGTACAAAAATCTTTAACACCGGACTTTAGTCATAGATTGTTTTTTTCCAAATATGCTAAGAACTACTTTTTTTAAGCACTTTTAATTAGTGATTCTTTAATTTTGACACCTGGCATGCCCTCAAACTGCTGCACTGCAAGGCTGGGCAACAGTTTGTTAAACCAGGATCTTTGCCTTGGCTAGTTGTGCTGTTTTGTTTTTCTCTCAGTTCTTGGTATAATAATCGTTTCATCCAGTGTCCAGATGAATGTGTCTAATTCTGGAAGGAGGCTTGTTTTTTTCTAGCAGTGCATTTCCCCTGTGAGATAGGAACACTGGAAGGTTATTATGGACTGGAAACAGCTGGTTTAGCCAGAAAGATAAATATTATCTATATTTCTTGTTCTTTCCTATGCATTGTATTGTCCTAGAGAGCAGTGGGAACAGTGGAAGGCAAATGGCAGAGACCTTGCCAAGCCCCGTGACGTGATGAATTACTTCTCACATTCCAGGGCCTGACATGAAGACAGGCCACAGAGGGTCATGATGCTGTTTTCAGATGTTAAAAAGGCTGATCATCTACTCATTGCTTTCATTTCTAGTGCAGGAAGAGCTCCCCCATGCAGGACTCACACGGGAAGATCCAGGTCTTCCATGAAGTATTTCCCTGTAAGAGCATGGGCCACCCATCCAGGAAAGCTGATATACTGCATCCTCGCTAACACATTTATGAATATTCTATCAGACTTGTTGAATGATATGACCACAAACTACTGCTCAGATATAGAGAGAAGAATATTCCCAGATTTTTTCAAGTCTTCTGGGCAGCAAGTGTTGTGTGCTTTCTCTTTATCCATTTCCTTCCCTCCTCTTCACTATCATGTGCACATGGACAGACAATCAGCTTTCACTGTCATCCCATACATTCCCAAGGAGCAACCTACATATGCTGCTTGTGGACAATCAATATGCAAATCCCTTCAAACCCAAGATGGAGCAGGCTAGGACCCACCTGCAGGTGGCAGGCAGCAGGATGAGGAGGCAGAACCAGCATTTGCTTCGGGATGCATGCCTGTGCAGGAAAGGGAGTTTGCTTGATGGATTTCCCTGTACAAACTGAGATTTTTTTCTTTGCCAACTTTATCATCTAACTGCACACTTGACAATTACACTGGAGAGATGGAAAGAAGAAAATTCTGTGTGCTTTTCACCAGCTGGGCTGCTCAGTGTACATCCACATTGCAGTCAGGTTCTGGAAGAGGACACGGGATAGGTGCCCATGTCCAGCTATCCACAGCAGCAAGGAATGATAAACTGGATAGTAGGAGACACAGACACAGCTGGAGCTGGGGCTGTCAGGCAGACCCTTTTCTAGTCTCAGCTCTCTCAGGTCATACCTGTTTATTTACAAACCTATCCTTCAAGCAGACGTGGGGAGAAATAAATAACTGTCTAATCTGAGGCAATCAAAATTTTGCTAAGCATGGTGCAAGAGCTCTTGGCATTTCATCTCAGTCTGGGTTATAACTCAGTTCCCTCAGCCCAATGTGTACGGCCCTGTCTCCTGCGGGAAACAAGCAGGCACAAATGTGTACATGTGAGTAGAAATCCTGGGAAACACACAGAGACCTTCAGCCCCATTTCTGATGATTAATCTGCTCACCCTGCTGAAGAAGACCAAGGGCACTCCAGTTCCCCCTCTACTGTGACTTGCAAGAGCAAAGAGAGAAAACAGCAACCACCCTGCATGGCTGCACACCCCAAGGGTTCTGCTTCAGGAGGTTCACAACGATAGTTTTACACATGGCTTCACAAGTATTTCCAACACCCAGAGAACCCCAACTCCCAGAAGGCTGGGCTTATTAGTAACGCTTCTCATCTAACAAAACTAAATCAAATTTTACTTTGGGCATCTCAGTCAGACACTCTGCACTGTCCCTCGGAGCTGCTCCCTCCTCTGAGCAGGCAGAGAGGAGGAGGGGAGGAGGGGATGGGGGTAGAGACATGCAGGGCCACCGTCCATCTGATGTGCTCCCCTGCCGGCTGTCCCCCAGGCAGGCACAGCCCGTCCCTCCTGGGAGCGGAGCAAGGCACCCCCTCAGAGAGGGTCAGTGGGGAGCTCCCGCTGCAGGGCTGGAGACACAGCGCGATGCTCGTCACCGCCGGGCACGGGACACTGGGGCAGAACTTGTGCACGCGCTGAAGCACTTGCATGGTGCAGAGGGAAACCTGCAGCACACAGAATGTTATGCAGGTCAATGCAGGAGCCTGAAAGAAGGCGTGGGGGAGGGATGTAAGAATTAGGGTAGGGTAAGGTAAAGCTTGCACCTGTAGGGAGATGGATTTCCTGTCTGCTGTCACTCAGGGCTCTTGCAGGTTGGACTTCAACAGACAGTGTCTGGAAAAATGCCATTGATTTCCCCTCCCAAGAAGATGCTTGTGAAACTCTCACAACCAATATTAATATAAAAGCACTGGAGAGGAGCAGGAAACAGCCATGTCTGTTTTGTTCCCAGGATGAAAAATATGGCAAGAGGGATGTTATAAAGACTGTAACAAACAGCTTCCAATTTGGGATAAAAGCCTTTGGGAAAGTGCCTGAACACCCTTCCTGCTCGCCAGCAACTTTCACAAGCCACTCACGTCCAGTCCCCCAGGACATCTCCTGCTTTCTAGACTGAGATGTTCGAATAAAAGGCATTGCCTACAGCAGGTCATGGGGAAACACTACACGGTAGCAGTCAGGGATGTCCTGATTCCCTGGGAAGACCAAGGATCCCCATGGGGTGGACAGAGAGGAGCCTTGCAGAGATCTCTACCAGCATGCAAAAACTACATCACCAAACAACATCCCCAAACAGAAGGCCATGCTGACAGCAGCAGGACAAGCATGAATAGCCAATGACCACACCACAGGGAGTTTGCAGTGACGCAGGTGATGCTCAGGTTGGTGAGATGAAGAACAAGCCCACAGGTGCCTCTGCATGAAGCTAAGCTGAACCCAGTTGCCCTGGAAACATCCGTGCCATGAAGGCATCAGCTGCTCCAGATGGTTGCAGGACACAATGGCAAGGAGCCTGTGGCTCCATGCCTGGCTGCTGGGTGCCATCTCCAAGCCTAGCCAGGACTCTCCAGCTGCAGGACAGAGTAATGCCTGGTCCTGAACTGTACAAACCCTACTGTCCCCCCCAAACCCCAGTACTCCCTCTCCATGCAGGGTGTACACATCTCCAACATGGTCTTATTTAAGGTAAATTCTTAGTGAGAGATACATTAAAACAAAACAAAATCTTCAAAGAACCTCACTTCCTTGACCCCACTTCCCCTTAGGAAAAGAGTAAAACATGTTGCCCATGGGAGGCATCTGAGCACTGAAGGGACCTGGAGAAGGTCCCATGGGCATGGAACAGATGGATCTCTCTCTCCGTGATGCTACTCTCCATTGGCAGAGCCCAGCAGGAATTGAGTGACACATCTCATGGTTTTCATTTTCCAGGACTGACCTAAGGGAAGGAGTAAAGGAGGAAGACCACCTGCCTAACAAGAAGGCATCGTCCTGACAGACTAAGGAAGGTCTTTCCCCAAGCAACCTGGTAGTGTGCTTTGACAGATGTTAAAGGTTGCACTTACAGGGTTTGTCCTGTGTTTATCCCAGAGGTGAGTCCTGAATGGGGAGGAAAAAAAGGTGGGAATTACACAAATATTCCAGACACACATTTGCACTCTGTGCACCTTTCGTGCCCAATGAAAAGGCAGGAAATGTTAAGACAAAGAAAGGAAGCATGTTAAAAAGACTGAACCTTTCATCAGAGACTATTGAAATTCTCATAACAAGGGCTGGTATGAAAGGTTGCTTATTCTCAGAGGTAAGACAGTGCCATTTCCTTCCCTCTCCATGCAGCAAACACTCATGACAAATCTAAACCACAGCAGTAGGGCATGAGACACACAAAGCAAATAAAGGTTGCATCTGAATCCATCTCAGCTGCATCACCACAGCTATTATCAGGTTGAAAATCATACTTCAACCAGTCAATGTGCAAATACTGCAGTATTGCACCATCATAAAAAGCTAGAGTATTTCAAAAGCAGTGGCCTCCAAAAATCGAGATCAAGGCAACAATAAGGAAAATGAGAAATGACGCAAATCTGACAGTCTCACCCTGTTCTACCTAATGAACCAACACAGGTTTGGTGGAAAAATCAATGCGGGAAACATTCGAGAAATGTCCTACACATCACCACGCAACAGTAACCTACTTATAAATCCTTTACTGGCCACCTTAGGTCTTGAAGGTTTATCTCTTGTTTTATATAGATTTTTTTAATGCATCTCTTGTTTTATATATCTCTTGTTTTGATATATTTATATATAATTGTATCTATTAATTATTTATAAGAAAAATAGACATTAGAAATTTCTACTTAAAAGCAGTTTGTATGGACAGATTCTGGCAATGAATTCTACAGATAAATCACACACAGTAGAAAATATCTTTAAACACAAAAATAAGAAAATATGTGCAATATTCCCACTGAAGCAGTATTTTTGCACCCTTTAACCTTTTATAGTTTTCTTTTATTCCTTGACTCCAATGCTGGGTGACATTCTATAAGAAAGGTTCATGCATACATGCCAGCCCCCAGAGCAAGCTCCAGGCCTCAGCTGGTGAACTCAGCAAGGCAGAGATCATTTTTTCATGTACACAGCCCAGCCCAGCACAGTCTGCCTTACACGGACCCACAATACCAACAATACCACGTCTGTCCCACAGTCAGACATCATCTCACCGATGTGGGTCACGCCAGCACGCCATGCTGGCTTTGATTTCTGTTATTTGGGGCAATCAAGCCTCCTTTGCAGGGGGGAACAGCCCCCTGATGAGGGGAGAAAGGATTTAACCGGAGATTACCTCTCTTCTGCAAATTTGCAAGAAAGGCTCATTTAGGCCTTTGTGGACCTTCTACCTCCTTTCATCAGTCCTGTGCCTGACTACATCTTTGGCTGGGCTATCTGCTGATGCTTATGATGCCCATGAATTAGAGTGATGACAGCCGAAACCACTGAAATTTGACATTTTTCCTAGTGAAACACCGTTTGTAAAAGGCAGTCAGCCGTGACCTTGCCTACCTTTTTCTTTTAAGGGTGAAAGACTCATCAGTTTCTGGCCAAGGGATCTTAATAGCACAACTCTTTAAAATTTGCAAAGACACACCACATGAACTTTGTGGCCAGGCAAGAGCTTCAGAAATATAGACAATGCACTGGTCAACATCAAGATCTAGAAATCCATATTCCCTCAATAACACACTAAGCAAGGCTCAGAGCTGAGAAATTCAAACAGGTCACAGTATTTGTAAATCAGCCTTCCTTTTGCAAACCTTACTTTATGCAAGAAAATCCTAAACACAGTAGAGCATAGTCAGTGTGCTTTCTGGGGGCTCTGCTAGATGAAGGCATTTTTAGTAAATGCTGATCCAAGATGAAATTTTTATGTGCTATGAAACCCTTGTGCAGCTGCAAGATTTGCCAGGGACCTCAGAGTAAAGGAGAGACTTGGAGGCCAAGGGTTTTCCCCATTCCTAACTACTCCCTCGCCATTGTTACCTATTGCCAGCCTCACATTTTTAATGTAAGTGTCCCTTACAGGTTCTAAAATAAACCCTGGAGCTAACTGGACTCCCATGAAAAAAAAATTTTCCACACTTCTTTAATTTTAAACAAAAAATGATAGAAGTCTCCGTTCTTAAACAAAAAATGATAGAAGTCTCCGTTCTTCCAAAGATCAGAGGAGGGTGTAAATGGATGAGATGAAAGGTTTTGAGCAAATACCCTGTAAAAGACTCATGAAGCTGATCTGGTTCGTGGGCTGATGCTGGAAAACATGGACCCAAATCTGCTCTTCTGTTACCACTGCACTATCATTAACATAAGTTTCTGTTCATTATTTACTTCTACTGACTCACTAAAAGCTTCCTACACTTCAGCATTACTGGTAGGGAAAGTATTCATAACTGAGTTTCTGCCACTCAGTTATAATCCTGTTTATACCTCGAGTAGCATCACTACTTAAATTCCAGTTTCTTTCTTTCTTCCCTTCCTTTAATTCAAACTCAAACAGGTTTTTATTTGCTAATGATCTGAACAATAAGAATTTACAACAAAAATACCCACCTGAAATGTAAGGAAGCCTAATGAAAATTGGTACTTAGTCACAATCTGTATTTCTTAATACAGGAGTTAATACAGTAGTTAATTTAAAAGATGGAATTGGACAGACTTTAAACAACTTTTTACCAGTGCTGAAAGAGTGCATAACTACCACTTAAAATAGTTGAAAACTGTTTTTTTACAACCTGTCACAACAACAGTTCCAGACAATATACAGTATATCTAAGAATAGTAGCAGTCATTGATGGAAACTGATAACATTTGGGGACTGAAGGTTAATCCATCCTGGAAAAAAAAAGGAACAATGGAGAGTGAAATAGAAACTCAAGTCTCATTAAAGAAAACTATTTTAAGGGCAGAATGATGAGTTTTAGCATCAATCATGGGAAAATAGTTCAAAGTTGTTCCTAAAAGATCTAAATTTGAAACCTTGGGAAAAAGGAACTGTTTGCAGTGGCAGCAAAAAAAAAGTTAAGGGATAAGAAAAAATACAGTGTAAAGATAATCTGTTTGTACTTTTTAAACACTACAAATCTGACTGTTCATTTTGAGCTTTCTGTGATTACGGTGAATAAAGACTCGATGTTCAGTCAAGTTTATTCATGTTTTTTTATGCAGTTCAAATATACTTATCTGCCTGTAAATCATGGTACATGCTCTCAGCACTGAAGGCACATTGACACGGATAAACAAAATCAACTGCAGATTGCAAATAAACCCAAATGAAGTTGTATAAAAATTTTCAATTTATACTGGTTTGGGCTTGATTTTTTTTTTTTTTTTTTTAAGAAATTATATTCTGTTCTGCATATTGCAGAGGAAACAGCAGGAGAACACCAAGAGAGGATCATCCCTACCTAGCAGGAAAGCTACGAGCAAGCCAACCTGATGTTGCTCCCCGAACACGCGACCACCCCTTGGCTGGAAGGAAGCTGAGCAGGTGCCTACATTAAACCAGTGCACACTTTGTCAGCTTGCATTTGAGCAAGCCCATAAGTGCTTTGCCAGCTCAAGGGCTTAATTGCATTTGAAATAAGCTAATTCAAGGAATAAAAGTCTGCCAAAGGTAATAAAATTGTTTACTGATGTAACAAGTCAGTCCTCTTACATAAAAGAGCATATTTATATGCAGCGTAGGTCTGGTCCTATTCAATCAGTGATTAAATATTTATTGATTGCAGGAATAGGGCCAAATCAGGAGTATTTTTAAGGATTAGGGGAGAAGTGCTAAATTCCAAAGTATCTAATTTAAATATGCAAAGTAGAGAACATTATTGCCTTTGTTTTACTTATCAAATTCAGAGGCAGAGGGAAATAAAGTGCCAGATTCAGGGTGTCAGAGAACCCACTTGCAGAAACTCCTGTGCTTGCCTGCTTCCCAGGCACGTGTCTTCTGCAATACATGCTGTTCCTCACCTGTCGTGCTGGGCAGTGCAAGGGACAGTTGGGCAGAGGGCCGAGAGCCCCTGTCACAGCTCCACTGGCTGCACAGTGGTTTGGCTCCCCCCCTGAGAGCCCAAGGAAATGTCTAAACAAATTAGCAGAAAGTCGTTGGCTGATTTTTTTAATCAGAATTTTTTCTCATCCAGCCCTTGGCATATGGTTTCATCCAATTCCCTCCTCTTTGAACGTGATGCTCTTGGATGCTGCCCTGTCCCTGTTGAATGAAGGGGCAGTAAGAGTAAAACAGGGCCTCACTGGAACTTGCAAAGATTCAGGACATTTTAATATGTTCTCTGAGCAGGTGAATTTTCATTGTACGTATGTAAATCTGCTTTTGTCCTGTGCTTCTGTGCAACATATGAAAAATCCTGCTCTGTGTCTCCACAAGATCACTTTTAAAGTTTGATTTTTAAATTATAAATTCTCAACCAACGCATACAGGCATTTTCCAGCATTGTTAAACTGCACTATACAAAATTCCAAATTGCTTCAAATTATTTCTTCAGATTGTATACTGTGGGGTTTTTTTTTCTTGTTCTATATTTAACAGTTAATTGTTATATTTAAAAAAACACAAATGAGATATTTCAAAATATCTAACTGATTAAGTGTGCTTAGCTCAAGGGTATGTCTGCTGCACTGTGCATAGCAAATAGACAGTGCTTCTTGCCTTGGTTTGGCATGGGTAGCTTTTTAAACAATGTGCAAATTCGAGAAGAAATCAACGTATCAAGTTTGATATAAATTAGGAGTCTGACTCACACCGAGGTGTACCTACACCTTGCATTGTGTAAACAAATTAGTTTTCAAGTTTGGCTTGTGGATTTTCGTCTGTGTTCATCCTTTGAACGCGTCCGATTTCTTCACACCTGCTTAACACAGTGGCTGTAAAAGATACCCTGACACGCTGGGGTTGCACCCCCGCGCAGATGTTGGCCTCTGGCAGCGACGGTGCCGGGGCAGCGCCGCGCCAGCAGTGCCTGCTTCAGACGGGAACGCGCAACCGCGCTGCGAGTTTTGGACGGCAGCGGGGTGAGCAGAGGCACCGGGGGAGATGCCGCAGGGGCTGCCCCCCGAGCGGGCTGGGCGCGGGCGAGGCGCGGGGCCGGGGAGCGGGGCAGCGGCGGCTCCGCAAAATCTGACAGCCGGCAGGCAAAAATACCACGAGACACAGAGGAAGATTCAAAGACGCCGCATTTTGCTCGGTCAGATGCAAAACAGCGACGGAAACCCCACCCTTGGCCACCTGAAAGGTCTGGGGCGCAGCTCCGCAAGCTGGTACTTCAAAATTCCAAAACCGTTTTAAAAGGGCGAGAGGCAGGAGATCATCCCCGGAGAAACAACCTCCTTCCCTGCTCCTCACCCTGCAGGACAGCCGGACAGCCCTGCCCGCCGCGCTCCCGACACAACCCTCTATTCCTAGACCAGCAAAGGGGCTTAAACACCGGCTGCAGGCTTGGAAAACACGGCAGCACGGAGGAAAGGGGCGATTCTGTTATTTACGTGGCTGAAACAAGATTTCAAAAATCCAGTATTCAAATAGCGCAAAATGGAAATCCCAGCTTCCTTTTTTCCCCTCTGCGCATTTGTGGTTCAGCAGGTTGAATGCAATTTACCTAACCTGAGTGTGTACTATGGGCTGTAAAATCTAACGCTCTAGGGAAAAATATTTTCTGGTGAAGTCATAAAACTTACATATGTGGGTTTTTAAAAAGGACACCCATATTTTAAAATCAAAAGTTTCTTATGAATTTGGTAAAACTATATTGTTAAAGCTTACACATAGGCAAAAACTTCAGGACATCTTATGTTGTGTGAAAATGAGTATTTCACGTGTTTGAGTTTTATGACTTTACAGCAAAAATTTCAATTCGAATCTTCACATAACTCAGCTATTCAATAATTTACCTGAAACTTAAATTCTCAGCTGGAATATATCAAAGTCAGAAGTTTAGTTCCATCTTTAGGCAGGGACCATCACACAGTACCTGTTTTTGAGCAAGGTGTTTAAATAAACATTTATTGTAATGTTCTCTGACTTCCAATTGCTAACTGCAGAATTAGCTGTTATTATTCTGTAGCAATGTAAACCCCAAGCAGACACAAAGAAAGAAGAAGGATTAGAGAATATACCTTTAAGCAGTCTCCCACCATTATGAATTTTAAAAATGCTTCACACATGGAAGTTTTCTATACAGAGAAATGGTGATGAGGCTGTTGAACAGCACAGTGATGGTTTCCAGGGGCACTCTGCAGCCGAAAGCAGGTTCCCACAGTGGTGTACCTGCCTGCGAGGCCGCGCTCAGCCCTGGGCTGTGCCACTCACCCACTACAGCCCCAAAAAGTACAGACACTACTTTGTGAACAACTTTGCCTTTTCTTGTTCATCCTCATCCGCCTGGGCGCTTACAAAAAGCAGGTTTCTTTATTAATTCTGGGCACGACCTTCCATCTCCAAAGCCACCTGTGAGTGCCTGACCCCCCGGCTGTCGTCCGTGGCCCCTGCAAGGGGAGCAACAGGCTGGGTGACTGCCCCTGCCGCGCCGCTCCGGCCCTCGCGGTGACCCGATGGCAGCCGCCAGCTGCGGCACCGCGCAGCCCCCGAGGAGAGGGCGATGCGCTCGGCGCAAGCCGGCTCCGAAAGCCGCTGAAGTGGGAAAGGGACAGATTGGCAGCAACTTGTGAGGCTCCGGATCCGGCCCAGGGTCGGCCGAGGAGCGGGGATTCGGAATTTCCTCTGCTCCAGGCTGCGCCTGGCGGGAGCCGCGCCGAGGGGAAGCGGCGCTGGGACGGGGGCGCGGGCGGCGGTCCAGGAGACCGGGGCAGGTGAAGACGGTCCCGCACGGTCGGAGTGCTCCGCCGAGCCCCCTCCGGGGCTGACCTGGGCCACGGCACCGGACCGCGTGGTTCCCCGTCCAGGGCGCCCGCTTTCCCCCCACCTCTTTCCTCCCCGCGGGACACGCCGGGGCCGCTCGGGGGACGAGCAGCGCCGAGCACGGCGGGCGCCACCACCTACCGTGGTACTCCTGGCCGGGCACGTAGGCGGCAGGGTTGCCCGCGATGTGGAGGGCGATGAGCACCTCGCCCTGCTCGCCGTCGCCCTCCAGCTCGCCGTGGTGGGTGCAGAGGAAGAAGAAGGGCGAGAAGCGGGCACGGGGGGCAGCCGCCCGGCCCGCCGCCAGCAGGGCACCCAGGGCGGCCAGCAGGCAGGGCCAGCCCCCGGGGACGCCCCGCCGCCGCTCCATGCTGCTGCCGCCGGCGCCGCTG